>JABUQX010015664.1:20000-22500 GCA_015478945.1 Trachelipus rathkii | reverse complement strand
TGGTGCAAAACATTTTTAAATTGTCGTTCATAAACTTCCATCTATCAGTATCTATTTTTCTCTATGTAGCCTTAAATCTGATTTCATCCGGTCGTTCTATTGCTGATGTTGTATACTACTGCCGTCGTTCATCCTTTAAAAACAATCAATAGTAGTGCTCTGCATTGTTCTGTTCTATATACAACTCTTTTTTTTACCCTTCATTAGTGATATTATATCTGCCATTTCCTCTCCTATCCATCCTCCCTTATGCCGATGACTTTTTCCTTCATTACTCTTTTCAATTTGGAAAGACGTTCCACTCAATAGTGAATAGTAATTGTCAGGAGGATGGCCATAGAATAATTGACTCTTTGCCTCTGATTTTTCTCGTATCTTTAGTTGGGGAAAATAAAACATGTTAGTGTTTAATGAATCAATAACTATCTTCCACTATCTATTCGACATAATCTTCGTCGTGATTTTTCTTGGAATGATCCCATTACTCCTCACACCAAACAAGTTTCTAAGAGGTGGGATGTTCTGAGGTGTCTTCAGAGCTTCTTCACATCAACCAAGTAACTTCTTTCGCATAGGGGACTATAAGAATCTATTATGACATTAGACATAGCTGAATTTTTCTCTCTCACTCATTCTCTCCAATCTCTTTCTGACAGAGGAACTTTTGAACCACCCTATAATAAACTTATTACAATAAAAAAATTCCTTCTGAAATCTTTAGTCATATACCTTCTTACCTTCTCCTCCTCCTTTAAGGTAAGTTTATACGACTTGCCTTTCCACATAGTCTCATCTTTCTCTAATCCACCTCTCTGTCACAGATCTGATAAGCTAAATACCCATATCTTAATATATATATATATATATATATATATATATATATATATATATATATATATATATATATATATATATATATATGGTAAGCTTTTTATAATAAAAATTTTAATAATAAAAAAATGTGAGAAAAGTAAAGAAATAGGCATAAAAAAGCATATAGAATTTGTATCAATATGGCAAGAAGTAATAATAGCTCTAGAGCTGATAATTGTGGTTATTGATGTTTAATAGTTTTGTGATTACATAAAGCAAGATCCCGACTTAGTTTGCACACCACTTCCTCTTCTCTTAACTTCTCCTTTCTTCCTTTAATTAAAAAGATTATTCAAAGAAGAAGATTAACGAGCTGACATCAAAGAAGAAAGTCTTTATAGGAAGGACTTCTTTGATATTGATGTAATTGCAATCTAAATTTCAACACACATCAGAAGTAGATCTAAAATATCTTCTTAATAACACATTTTATAAAACAATGTAAAAAGCGTATTGTTAACTTTTGAATTATTATTATTATTATTAAAAAAAATAGAATAAAAATTGTCTATAATGATGTTTTGTTTATTTGTCACCATCCACATTCTGGTGTAATATATATTGAGGTAACTATATCGATTCCCAACAGCATGAAGAGACACTCTCTTCCATAGTAACACAAATCATTATTGAAACTTCTATATATTGCATCGATTAAATAGGTTCTGTAATATAAAAATATACTAAAATATAATATTGCATTTTTTTAATTATTCATAAAATGAAACCTTTATTTATAAACTCTGTTTACTGCAATCTCTTGATAAACATTATTCATACAAAATGATTTATTTGTTAAAATTCAAACGACTTCTTAATAAGAATGTCAGAACGTTATTCTTTGTTATCAAGAATTTCATATCAAACATTTCGCCTAATGAACTAACTTTCACATTTAATAATTAGAATGGTCATATAAATGATTGATAAATTTTGTTTTATATGGTTACTGTGTCCTTACAGTTTATAACAATGAATACTGGCACCTCCTAATCATTCTATTGTTTAGAAACCAGTTATTAATTTTTTTTATAGTTTTCTTCTTGTTGTAGTGAATATTTAACTTTCAGAATCAATAGTTATTTATTTAGCTTCATCAGTAGCTTATTTACTATATATTTGCTTGAATATGCTCAATATCTTCCTTTCGTTAAATATATTCTTTGCCATCCGTATTTCTCATTTTGAATTGTCTTTGCAAGCCCTGTATACCCAGGCTAACAAAATTGAAATCTTATTAAGCTTTATCTTTTGCAATCAGTCTTTTTTTATTTTCATTACCAGGTTTTTGTATTTTTTTAGAAATTGAATGTTGTCACTCACAGTGCATGAACAATTGAACACAGTAGTTTAAGATCCTATTTTATTCATTTATCTATTTATTTTTATTAATAATACAAAACTTAAGACATTTTATATTCTATTATTATTATTATTATTATTATTATTATTATTATTATTATTTTTATTATTATCATTTTTATTATTATTATTATTATTATTATTATTATTATTATTATTATTATTATTATTATTATTATTATTATTATTATTATTATTATTATTATTATTATTATTATTATTATTATTATTATTATTATTATTATTGTTGATATTATTATTATTA
>JABUQX010015664.1:12500-15000 GCA_015478945.1 Trachelipus rathkii | reverse complement strand
TTAAATAAAACTATTACTTGTTGGTGGAATGCACTGGTTTTTATTTCTTTAAGAAGGGTTTCCTTTTCTCAATAGATATTAATGTTAAGCTGAAAAAAATATGTAGCTCTTAAATTTCAAAAATTGTAGTCCAAAAATTGGAACTTCACTCAAAAGATAGTTTCCTGAGATGATTATTTCTTTTTTAAAATCTATTGTTCACTTTATTATTTTTGAGACATAGAAATATTAATTAAATTTGAATATTTTTCGAAATTTATTTAATATTATAGCATATATTTATTAAAAGCACGTATTTCCTTGATTTATTACTTTACTTCGATTTCTTTCATTGTGAAAAAGAAATAATTCTCCACACTAAGTGACGTCACTGCCTTACGGACTACGGACGCTGAGAAGGTAAAGGCTTTCAAAACCTTCCTTTCGAGAGTTGATCACAGTTGATTTAACATACAATATTTTTTTTATTTTTCTAAATTAAATATGAAAATTTTAAGTAAAATATTTTTTAAAAATTATAATGTTTTTAATAAATTTTATATTTTAAGCGAAAAAATTGTGCTTTTTGAATCGGAAGAAGCTAATTTTTAATGATTTATTGTTAAAAAAAAAAAGAAATTCAGCGTGAAAAGGATGCCCATTATTTTAAGTATCATTTTTTCATTGAATTATTATGATATGTGACAGATTACATTGCTCTCTCTCTCTCTCTCTCTCTCTCTCTCTCTCTCTCTCTCTCTCTCTCTCTCTCTCTCACCAAAATCGCAACTGACAAACTAATGGTAAACAATATATCGTATTCAATACTATTTGTGATTAACAATCAAATAAAAAATTTATAAAATAGAATGATTAATTGTAATAATTAATGTAATTGTTTAAGATTGAATTATTTCAATTTTTGAATTTATTTTTTTTAGAGGAGGCCCGGCCTCCTGTGTTTCCCCCGTAAAGCCGCGCCTGAATTATATATATATATATATATATATATAAAAAAAAATACTAAATAAAATATATATATATATATATATATATATATATATATATATATATATATATATATATATATATATATATTATAGATTACCCACCACTCACGGCTGGGCCCTTTTAAGGAGGGGGGAGGAAGTGGTGTAACATTTGAGCAAACCCACCCAAGCCTATCGCAAATCTCTTTAGGTGAGCGCAGACGTGGATTTTAAAGAGAGGAAGATTAAGTACAGTAGGAAAACAGAAGATGGCAAGGGAGTTCCACAAAACAGAAGTGGCTGGAAAAAAGGAGGTACCACAACGAACGAGTCTGGGATTTTCAATGCTCACGCAAAATTCATGCGAGAGCATGGCACCCCTTATATTACGAGGGCGACGCAATGGAGGTGGAATGCGAGCGGCCAACTCCCTTGAGCATCTACCGTTGTAGTACCTATAGAAAAGAGATAGTGCGCCAACGTCACGTCGCAGAGATAAAGGGTCAAGAGAGTTAGAAAGTAAGGGACAGTTAATTAGTCTCTTAGCTTTGGACTCAACTCTATCCAATAGAAGGGTGGAGCCGGAGCCCCCCCCAGATGTGAGAACAGTACTCCAAACAAGAGCGAATAAGGCCCTTATATAACTGGAGTAGCTGTGCAGAAGAAAAAAAGTCCTCAAAAATTGAATGAAGCGTCCTCCGAGTCAAAGCAAGGTTCACTGCATGTATTATAGTTTGCAAAGAAACGAAGCAACGCCCCCAATTAGCCCGATTAAAGTGCCAGAAAGTACGTTTGGGGCATGGTGGAGCTGCTGGATAAAACGTTTTAAAATTAAGAGCTACAAGATTGTGGTCAGAGTTACCGTTAGGGGGTAACATGGTGTATTTATATGGGTTATATTTGTATTATGGTGTTATTTATATATATATATATATATATATATATATATATATATATATATATATATATATATATATATATATATATATATATATATATATATATATATATATGGTGCTGTGCATTGCGGTGTGGCCTACAAGTTATGTCCTGATATGATGTTGCGGAAAAGAGTATTTATGCTTGATTATAATGGAACAAGCGTACACTCTTAACGAAAATTATGTCATAGTGACAAAAAAAAATTTGCTATTGAGGTGTCCTTTTTGGATAAACTTTTTTTCGTCAGCGTGACATAAAAATTTTCTTCTGTGACATTAAGGAATTTTTGTTAATGACGTTGACACAAAATATTACTCTGATGACAATCCAATTTTCTTTGTCGAATTTTAAATAAATTTATATATTTCCTATATACCATTTTTACCTCCATAATTTTATTTATTCCCTTTTCTTTTGCTATTACCTAAATATTAAAGGGAAAAAGAGAAATGAGAATGAGATCGAGGAAAGAATTAAGAATACAAGAAAAATGTAAATACATTGTGGAATGTATATTTTTCTTGTATACTCTTTATAGTCTTTTCTCACCTGTCTCTCATATATTTATATTCTCTCTCCTTATGCATTGT
>JABUQX010015664.1:0-2500 GCA_015478945.1 Trachelipus rathkii | reverse complement strand
AAACTTGAATGATGAAAGAAATCAATGCCGAAAAGGAAGTTTGCTGTCTAGCGATGAATGAACCGTGATATTGTGAAAGGTGAAGACCATAATCCAAAATTAGAAATGAAAATTGAAGTCCAGTATCGATAATGTTCGTTTGCTCGAGTCATTTTCTCCGAGTGTTCTGATTGGGATTTTGTGTTATTGTAGTTTTTTCTTTTTCTTCATTTTTTTTGTTTGTTTTTCTTTGGTTATGAGAAGGCGTGCTCGAAGTTCTGGGTGTTATTTTCCGGGTTCACCAATTATATAGGGCTATTACTTGCCTTCTTTTGTGAGCAAGCACCCTATATAAGAGGATGGTAATTTAGAAATCCATATTTGAAATGATGTTTTTATTCAACATAAGTAGAGATATTCAATAAAAGTAAAGAAGGAATAAAAGTCCCTACTGTTGAGATACTCTTCGTAGGCAAATTGGTAGTCACAGACTTTTCCACGCGTCTACCTCCCTTTCAGACTCTTCTTTTGGAAAACTTGCTCTTGAGATTCGGAGTCGCGGACTTTTCCATAAATTTACCTCCCTTGCCGAAAGCCTTCCGGCTCACACTCGGGTCAGGGGCAACACTGGGTAATTTTTTAATCGGACACTATTAGGTATTCAAAGATATTTGTGCAATAAACGCAGCAATTATTTGTATATTTGTAATGGTCCTAAGTCCTGCGCGCGAGCAAGCTGTTACACGGCATCGATAGAAACGCATTTGGAGCGAGCGCTTCAGAGAGCGGTCTGCCATGCATGCACGATGGCCTGCCATGCATCTACTCTATGGTATTGTTTTAAATTTTATTAAACTCAAAAAATATCTAATGGAAAAATAATTTAACTACAAGGTAAAATAATACATGCTGTTACATACTTCGGTAGGTAAATAATTTTCTACGTAACACGCAATACAACCACTTTGTAGTGTCATTTTGCCATGCAAGTGATGCATTAATTTTGTCCGGGAGTTTATATATATATATATATATATATATATATATATATATATATATATATATATATATATATATATATATATATATATTTATATATATATATATATTATATATTTATTTTATTATTATATTATCAATTTTTAACACACATCTATGTTTGTCATTATGATTATTTATATTACATATATATATACATTATATTATATTATTATATATATATATATATATATAAGATATATATATATATATATATATTAGTTATATATATATATATTATATATATATATTATTATATATTATATATATTATATATATATATATATATATTAAATTACACTTTACTTAAAAACTGAATGCTATTTTAAAAATATAATGCTTCACCTTTCTTAAAATAAATGAAATTTATTTTATCATAGATTTTAAAAATTTAAACTAAAATGTAAAAATTTAACCTAAAATTTTATGAGTCAGAGAAAACGTAAGGATTTATTGACATGAACCTATATATATATATATATATATATATATATATATATATATATATATATATATATATATATATATATATATATATATATATATATATATATATATATATATATATATATATATATATATATATATATATATATATATATATATGATAGCTGTAAAAGACAGTCTGGAAATAAATGAGTTTTCTAGTCAATTAAAAATAACAGGTTAGTAGAGCAAAGTATTTTATCTACATTTTGATTTCAATTAAATAATATGTATATATAAATATATATAATATATATATATATATAAATAAAAAATATATATATATATATATATATATATATATATATATATATATATATATATAAATTATATATATAGTCCTATATATATATATATATAAACACATAAATACTTATATATATATATATATATATATATATATATATATATATACATATATATATATATATATATATATATATATATATATATATATATATATATATATATAAATATATATATATATATATATATATATATATATATATATATATATATATATATATATATATATAAAAAAAAAATATATTATAAAACAAAAAAAAAAAGCTTGGCAACCTAATCTTAGTCTTATTGTTTAAAAAAATCTAAAGTGGGAAAAATACAAAATTTTAGTAAATATACCTTTTCGGTGAAAGATCGTACTGAATAGCCATATATATATATATATATATATATATATATATATATATATAAATACATATATACATAGGTGTATATATTTATATATATATATATATATATATATATATATATATATATATATATATATATATATATATATATATATATATATATATATTAGTAAATATATATATATATATATATATATATATATATATATATATATATATATATATATATTTATATATATATGTATATATATAGTATACAAAGTATACCACAATGCGAAAACGTTTCACGAGAAATGCGAAAACGGTTAAACACCCAAATTGATTTGAACGAAGTACAATTA
>JABUQX010015663.1:47500-49309 GCA_015478945.1 Trachelipus rathkii | reverse complement strand
CAGAAAGACGTTGCTGAAACAAATTTTCAAATAGTGCAGAAACCTTAGTCGGATCCGATGCCGAAGCCGAAACTGAAGCCGAAGTCAGAGCCGGAGCCGGAGCCGGAAACGGATCCTGGGTTTGAATTTTTTTCAGCAAATATTTTTTAGTGTGAAAAATTTATGTCAGAAGACGTGCTGAACAATTTTCAAATAGTGCAGAATCCTTAGTCGATCGAATCCCAACCTCGTCTGAGATTGACCCCGAGCTATTTAGAAATGCTGATTGAATTTTTTTTAGAAATAATTTTTTATGTGAAAATATATTGTCAAAAGACTTTCTGAACAATTTTCAAAAAGTACAGAAACCTTAGTCGGATCCGGAGCCAAATTCGGAGCCAGAGCCAGAGCTGGAGCCAGAGCCAAAGCTGAGGCCGGATCCTGGGTATGAATTTTTTCAGGATAAAATATTTTTTAGGTGAAAAATTTATTTGCCAGAAGACGATTGCCTGAATAATTTTATCAAATAGTGCAGAATCCTTAGTCGGATCCGGAGCCGAAGTCGGAGTCGGAGCGGAGCCGGATCTTGGGTATGAATTTTTTTCAGGATTTTTTTTTTAGGTGAAAAATATATTGTCAGAAGACGTACTGAAACAATTTCAATAGTACAGAATTCCTTAGTCGGATCGGATTCTAAGTCCGATGAAGTCGGAGGTCGTAGCCGGAGTACGGATTCGGAGTATGAAAATTTTTTCGCAAAATATTTTTTTAGGTGAGAACGTATTTACCAGGAAGATGTGCTGACAAATTTACAAATGTGCAGGAATGTTTAGTTGGGACGGAGCGCGGAGCGCGGAGCCGCGAGCCGGAGCTTGTATGAATTTTTTTCAAGAAATATTTTTAGGTGAAAAAATTATTGCCAGAAAACGTACTGAACAATTTTCCAAAATAGTGAAGAATCTATTAGTCGGATTCCGGATCCGGATCCGAAGTCAGAGCCGAGTCGAAGTCGGAGCCGGAGCCACAGTTATGAAATTTTTCGAAAAATATTTTTAGGTGGAAAAATTTATTTGCCAGAAGACGTGTTTTAAACAATTTTCACATAGTGCAGAAACTTTAGTCGGAGCCGGAGCCGGATCTTGGGTATGAATTTTTTCAGAAATATTTTTTAGTGTGAAAAATATACTGTTAGAAGACGTGCTGAACAATTTTTAAATAATGCAGAATACTTAGTCGGATCCGGATCCGGATCCGGATCCGGATCCGGAGTCGGAACGCGAGGCGGAGCTGGAATCGCGAGCCGAAAATGAAATTTTGAAAAATTATTTTTTATTTATAATTTTTTTTTACCAGAAGACGTGCTGAACAATTTTAAAATAGTGCAGAAACCTTAGTCAGAGCCGGAGCCGGAGAGATTTTGGGTATAAATTTTTTCAAGAATATTTTTAAGGGTGTAAAATTAAATAATTACCAAAGAATTGTTCATACAATTTCAAATAATGTAGAAACCTTAGACGGAGTCGGAGCCGAAGTCTGAATAAAAAAATTATTTACGTTTGCGTGGGAATATATATATATATATATATATATATTATATATATATATATATAGTATATATATATATATATATAATATAATATATATATATATATATATATATTATATATATAATATATATATATATATATATATATTATATATATATATATATAATATAATATATATATATAGTCTATAAAAAATAGAACATCTCCAGGAGCAGAGGCTTGGAAAAAAATTTTTCAATCGTGCCAGACTCGAACCATCGACAACAGGCGTTCGCGTTAGACA
>JABUQX010015663.1:22500-35000 GCA_015478945.1 Trachelipus rathkii | reverse complement strand
GGAGGCGGATCGAACTAGAGCCTCATTTACATTATCTAACGGCTACGCTATTGTCGATGGTTCGAGTCCTGGCGCGTGTGACTTTTTTGTCTTATTACTGAAAAATTGTCGCAACAGGCATATTGTGCCCATGTTGGCGTTTCTTGACTTTGGTTGGCTGCTCCTGTAACCCTGGAGCAACCCCAGCAGAATGCCGTGTAGCCCCAGCAGGGGTTCCGAAGCACCATTCTGAGGGTTTAAATAAGTAAAGAGTTTTAAAGCAGTGATATAGGCAGAGATTTGAAAACTGTTACAAGAAGCTTTATTTTTCTGGGGAGGCGGATCGGATTAGTGGTAGAGCCTCCTGTACATTGTCTAACGGCGACGCTGTTGTCGATGGTTCGAGTCCTGGCGCGAGTGAAATTTTTCTTCGTCTCATAATTGCAAATTGTCGCCACAAGCATGTTGTGCCCATTTTGGCATTCCTTGACTTTGGTTGGTTGCTCCTGTAACCCAGGCAGCACCCCAGAAGAAATCCATGTAGCCCAGCCAGGTGTTCCAACCACCCACCTGTCGATTTAAATAAAGAAATCTTTTTCAAAGCTGTGGTTACGAAAGAAACCTGTAAAATGGATCCGAGATGTCTTCTTTTTCTAGGGAGGCGGATCGGACTAGTGGTAGAGCCTCATGTGCATTGTCTAACGGCGACGCTGTTGTCGATGGTTCGAGTCCTGGCGCGATTGAAATTTTTTTCCAGCCTCTCCTCCCTGAAGATGTTCTATTTTATAGACTATATATATATATATATATATATATATATATATATATATATATATATACCTATATAATATATATTTATATATATATATATATTATATAATATGTTTTAAATATATAAAATATATATATATTATATATATATATATATATATATATATATATATATATTATATATTATATATTATCCACGCAAACGTAAAAATTTTTTTTTTTATTCAGACTTCGGCTCCGACTCCGTCTAAGGTTTCTACATTATTGAAAATTGATGAACACTTCTTTTGGTAATATAATTTATTTTCACTAAAAAAAATTCTTGAAAAAAATTATATCCAAAATCCTCCGGCTCCGGCTCTGAACTAGTTTCTGGCACTATTTTAAAGTTGTTTCAGCACGTCTTCTTTGTTTATGGTGGGGATAATAAAATTTTAGTCCATAAAAAAATATTTTTCAAAAAATTTCATTTTCCGGCTCCGATTCCAGCTCCGCCTCCGTTCCGACTCCGGATCCGGATCCGGATCCGGATCCGGATCCGACTAAGTATTCTGCATTATTTAAAAATTGTTCAGCACGTCTATTCTAACAGTATATTTTTCACCTAAAAAATATTTCCTGAAAAAATTCATACCCAAGATCCGGCTCCGGCTCCGACTAAAGTTTCTGCACTATGTGAAAATTGTTTAACACGTCTTCTGGCAAATAAATTTTTCACCTAAAAAATATTTTTCGAAAAAATTTCATACTGTGGCTCCGGCTCCGACTTCGACTCGCTCGGATTCCAGCTCCGGTCCGGATCCGACTAAGGATTCTTCACTATTTGAAAATTGTTCAGTACGTTTTCTGGCAATAAATTTTTCACCTAAAAAAAATTTCTTGAAAAAAATTCATACCCAGCTCCGGCTCCGGCTCCGGCTCCGGCTCCGTCCCCAACTAAAATTTCTGCACTATTTGAAAATTTGTCAGCACATCTTCTGGTAATACGTTTCTCACCTAAAAAAATATTTTGCGAAAAAATTTCATACTCCGACTCCGACTCCGGCTACGACTCCGACTTCACTCGGACTTAGAATCCGGATCCGACTAAGGATTCTGTACTATTTGAAAATTGTTCAGTACGTCTTCTGACAATATATTTTTCACCTAAAAAAAAAATCCTGAAAAAAATTCATACCCAAGATCCGGCTCCGGCTCCGACTCCGACTTCGGCTCCGGATCCGACTAAGGATTCTGCACTATTTGTAAATTATTCAGCATGTCTTCTGGCAATAAATTTTTCACTAAAAAAATATTTATTGAAAAAATTCATACCCAGGATCCGGCCTCAGCTTTGGCTCTGGCTCCAGCTCTGGCTCTGGCTCCGAATTTGGCTCCGGATCCGACTAAGGTTTCTGTACTTTTTGAAAATTGTTCAGAAAGTCTTTTGACAATATATTTTTCACCTAAAAAAATATTTCTTAAAAAAAATTCAATCCCATTATCCGACACGGCTCCGGCTCCGGCTCCGACCGAGGCTTCGGCTCCGGATACGACTAAGGTTTCTACACTATTTGAAAATTGTTCAGCACGTCTTCTGGCAATAAATTTTTCACCTAAAAAAATATTTTCTGAAGAAAATTTATACCAAGGATCCGGATCCGGATCCGGATCCGGATCCGGCTCAGACTTCGGCTTCGGCTCCGGATCCAATAAGGTTTCCCCACTATATGATAACTGTTCAGCAAGTTTTCTGGGAAAAAATTTTTCACCTAAAAAATATTTTCGAAAAAATTTCATACTAGCTCTGACTCGAAAAAATTTCATACTTTCTCTGACTCCGGTTCCACACCGACTCCAGGTCCGGATCCGATTAAGAATTCTGCACTATTGAAAATTGTTCAGCACGTCTTCTGACAATAAATTTTTCACCTAAAAAGTATTTCCTGAAAAAAATTCATACCCAGGATCCGAATCCGGCTCCGGCTCCGGCTCCGGCTCCGGCTCCGGCTCTGACTTCTGGTTCGGCACCGGACCCGATTAAGTTTCTGCAACTATTTGATAATCGTTCAGCATGTCTTCTTGCAATAAATTTTTCACCCAAAATATTATTTTTCAAAAAAATTTCATACTCCGACTCCGAATCCGGATCCGACTCCGAATCCGGATCCGGATCCGACTAAGGATTCTGCACTATTTGAAAATTGTTCAGCACGTCTTCTGGCAATAAATTTTCACCTAAAAAAATAATTTCTGAAAAAAATTCATACCCAGGATCCAGATCCGGCTCCGGCTCCGGCTCCGGCTCCGGCTCCGGCTCCGGCTCTGACTTCGGCTTCGGCTCCGGATCCGATTAAGGCTTCCGCACTATTTGATAATTGTTCAGCACGTTTTCTGGCAATAAATTTTTCACCTAAAAAAAATATTTTTCGAAAAAATTTCATACTCTGGCTCTGGCTCCGGCTCCGGCACAGGCTCCGACTTCGACTCCCCTCCGACTCCGGATCCGACTAAGGATTCTGCACTATTTGAAAATTGTTCAGCACGTCTTCTGGCAATAAATTTTTCACCTAAAAAAATATTTCCCGAAAAAAATTTATACCCAGAATCCGGATCCGGATCTGGATCCGGATTCGGCTCTGACATCGGCTTCGGCTCCGGATCCGACAAAGGTTTCTGCACTATTTGATAATTGTTCAGCACGTCTCTTGCCAACAAATTTTTTCACCCCAATAATTATTTTTCGAAAACATTCATACTTCGGGCTCCGGCTCCGGCTCCGGCTCCGGCTCCGGCTCCGGCTTCGGCTCCGCTCCGACTCCAGATCCGACTAAGGATTTTGCACTATTTGAAAATTGTTCAGCACGTCTTCCGAGAATAAATTTTCACCTAAAAAAATATGTTCTGAAAAAAATTCATACCCAGGATCCGGATCCGGCTCTGGCTTCGGCTCCGGATCGGACTAAGGTTTCTGCACTATTAGATAATTGTTCAGCACGTCTTCTGGCAATAAATTTTTCACCTAAAAAAATATTTTTCAAAAAAATTTCATACTCTGGCTCCGGCTCCGACACCGGCTCCAACTTCGACTCCTGTCTTACTCCGGCATCCGGGCCTCCGGATCCGACTAAGGATTCTGCACTATTTGAAAATTGTTCAGCACATCTTCTGGCAATAAATTTTTCACCTAAAAAAATATTTACCGAAAAAAATTCATTCCCAGGATCCGGCTCCGGCTCCGGCTCCGGCTCCGGCTCCGGCTCTGACTTCGGCTTCGGCTTTGGCTCCTTATCCGACTAAGGTTTCTGCACTATTTGATAAATGTTCAGCACTTCTTCTTGCAATAAATTTTTCACCCAAAAAATTATTTTTCGAAAAAATTTTCATACTTCGGCTCCGGCTCCGACTCCGGCTCCGCTCCGACTCTGGCTCCGCTTCGACTCCGGCTCCGCTTCGACTCCGGATCTGGATCCGACTAAGGATACTGCATTATTTGAAAATTGTTCTGTGCACCTTAGGACAATAAATTTTCACCTAAAAATATATTTTCTGAAAAAAATTCATACCCAGGATCCGGCTCCGGCTCTGACTTCGACCTCGGCTTCGGATCCGACTAAGGTTTCTGCACTATTTGATAATTGTTTAGCTCGTCTTCTGACAATAAATTTTTGAATTATAAAAAATATTTTTCGAAAAAATTTCATACTTCGGCTAAGGCTCCGGCTCCACTCCGACTTCGACTCCGCTCTTACTCCGGATCCGACTAAGGATTCTGCACTATTTTAAAATTGTTCAGTTTGCCTTCTGAGACTAAATTTTCACCTAAAAATATATTTTCTGAAAAAAATTCATACCCAGGATCCGGCTCCGGCTCCGGCTCCGGCTTTGGCTCCCGCTCCGGCTCTGACTCCGGCTTCGTCTCCGGATCCGTCTAAGGTTTCTGCACTATTTGATAATTGTTCAGCACTTCTTATGACAATAAATTTTTCACCTAAAAAAAATATTTTTTGAAAAAATGTCATACTCTGGCTCCGGCTCCGACACCGGCTCCGACTTCGACTCCGCTCTTACTCCGGATCCGACTAAGGATTCTGCACTATTTGAAAATTGTTCAGTACGTTTTCTGGCAATAAATTTTTCATCCAAAAAATTATTTCATGAAAAAAAAATTATACCCTGGCTCTGGCTCTGGCTCTGGCTCTGGCTCTGGCTCTGGCTCTGGCTCTGGCTCTGGCTCTGGCTCTGGCTCTGGCTCTGGCTCCGGCTCCGACTGTGGCTCCGGCTTCGACTCCATTTATTTGACTGAGTAAAATCCGAAGGATGGGTGGAAGGTTGGGAATATGAAAAAAGAAAAGTAGATTTTCTATAATTATAAATAAAATATTTTTTTTTTTCAGCCTGAACCTTGAATTGTAATTTTGACTGGAATTGAAATTTTTTAGTTCGACACCTCTCTAAATAAATTTCAGTATCTAAAAAACCATTTAGAATTTTAAAAAAATAATTACACCATGATGTTCAGCAGGAATTTTTCTAATAATCTAGATAATATAAAAAAAAAAATGTGAAAATTTTGATTTTGGTTTCAAAAAGTAGGGTGTCTTAGGATAAAGTCTCCCCTTAAATCGGAAAAAGAATTGGTAACATTACACCCAAACACTAATCCATGAAACAATCACAACAAAAATACTCCGTACAATTAAAAAATCCACACTTCACAGACACAACTTCCATCAACCCATGAAGCCATCTGTAAACAAAAAAATAAAATCCTCAGGCCAAAAATCTAATGAAATATTATTATGTCACACTATTCAAAAATCAGCCATAAACCCAAAATCCCCCCACCAATAGACTAACAATTAAACGACTTAAAAGATTTAAATCAACCCCGTTCACCCTCTTAGAAGTAATCAACACTATCAAAAACCTTAAAAACTCACAAGCAGCTGGACCGAATCAAATATCCAATATTCATTTTAAACACTGGGACGGGGAAGCAAAGCTGTTGCAGCACCAACTCAAATATTTAACGTTGCGTGGCAAAGTATCACTCTCCCTCCGTTCTGGACACACGCACACACATAATTGCTATAATAAAACCGAATAAACCACCTAACAACCAATAAAAGACTTTTATCATTACTCTCTACAATATCCAAAATACCCGAAAGTTAATCCTAAATGCAATCACCCCTCTTATCCCCCCTGTCAGACACATAACATGGATTTAGATAAACGCACTCTACTGCCGCTCTCAAAAACCGACCTAACACAAACCATTCTTACAGGTTTTAACCAAACTCCTCCTCCTTCTCGTACTTTCCTAGTAGCAATAGATATCAATGAAGTGTTTGATTCACTCCCCGTTACCCTTTAATAGACAAAGTATTATACACATATAAACACCAAAGATAAAAAAAAATCATAGCAAATTTGCTATCCAGTCGTAGAGCTACATTCATGCAAGAGCCTCTCCTCCCGTACATACAAATTATAACACTATGTAACATTTTTTGTTTTTATGCAACAACTATAATTTCCTATTTTTTATACTTACAAAATATGAAAAATGGTTAATATTTCCTTAAAACTTTGATTTTGTGACCAGGAAAATGATATTTCTCAAATTTACCAATTCGGGTATAAAAAATTGGTGAATATGCAAAGTAGAAAAAAACGACATATAGCTCAGAAGTAGCATTTATTTACTCTTAGTTTATACAACAGAGACCTCAAAATATCTAAAAGTGAGAAGCTTTTTTGGATTTCCAATAATACGGTAAGTTGTTTTCAGGAATCAACCCCCAAATATAGTCTCTAATCATGTTCTCGTTAAATGATCCTTGGTAGCGGCGTTCAAAATCCAGAATATCCTGGTGAAATCGCTCGTCATGCTCCTCAGAGTACGCCCCCATGTTCTCCTTAAATTTAGCAAGATGAACATCAAATGGTCCATCTGAGGGTAATGTTGAGGAGAGTGCGACTTTCTGGGATAATCTGAATGATGTTTTGGATGGAGTGAGTAGGAGCATCAGATTGATTGTTTTGGGCGTCCTAAATGGTTGGATAGGTGATCAGAAAAGGGATGATATAACAGGTAAAATTGGGGTGACTGGAGAAAGTGAGAGTGGATGGAGGGTGTTTGATTTCTTGAGGAAATAGGTATGTGTGATAAGTTATACTTTACATTAAACAACTAAGAGTATTCATAAGTTACCAGAGTTGGCGTACGGTGAGAGGATGGTATCGAAGTGAAATTATGATTGATTTATAATTACATAAGAAGAAGATGTTGAAGTATGCAATGGATGTTAAATCAGTGAGTGGCTGGAGATGAATTATCGTATCATTATTTTGTTTTATGTAAGATTAAGTTACGTTTGTTTGGATGGAGAGAACAATCACAGAGTTTGAGAAGTTAATAGTGAACAAGTAATAAGCGAAAAGCTATTAAAGACCGCTTGGAAATAAATCAGTTGAATGTGAACAAGATGAAGCTAAACAAATCTGGACACAATGAAAGAAGCTCTTGTTAGTATGTTAATTAGTGATTGGTCAAGAACAAGGTGCATTTAAAAGTAGTAGAGGATGTGTGATAAATTTTTTACATTTGAAACAAATGATGAGAAAATGAGAAAGAAGAATAAAATTGTATTTGTGTGGGTTGATTGGTGCAAGAATGAAAATAGGTATATTTTTGGATTAAGGTAATTAGTTAGGAGGATATAATGGGTTAGGGATGGAGAAAGTTGAAGATGGTAAATCTGCAGGTATTGATGGAATTACTTGTGAAATTATCAATAATGGAGAGAGATGATAATTGAATGGATTTGGAAGTTGTGTAACAAAGCGGATTTATGCTGGATATAGTACGAAGAGATTGGAGAAGAGGAGCAGCAGACTAGTACCTGTATATTAAAGGTAAGGAGGATAAGGGAAACTGTAGGGAACTATAATGGAATATATTTTTATGAGTGTTGTATGGAAGATATACGCTGGTATTTTGATTGAAAGCAGTGCGTCAAGTGATATGAAGACCTGATCGGTGAAAGAACAAAGGTGTATTTAGAAGTGGTTAGAGAATATGTGGATTAAATTTTTACATTAAACAGGATGATTGAGAAAATGAGCGAGAACAATAATAAATTGTATTTAGGTTTTATGGACTTAATAATAAAATCGTATTGGTAGGTTATTAATAGGAAAATAATATTGTAGGTGTTAGGTCATATATGTTACTATTAGTGGTAAGGCTTCTGAATGATAATCAAAAGTATGTATAACGAATAAATGAAGCGTATGTAAAAATAAATTGGAGTCGAAAGTGATTGTTTAATATTAATAGTAGGAGTGTGGCATATATATATATATAATTATATATATATTATATATATACTCTCTCTATTTATAATATATAAACATTAACATAGATTCTTATAGATATATATTATATATATATATATATATAATGTTTAACACCCAAAAATATTCACATTAGATACTTAAGTTATTGTTATTTTACAAGTTTTCTTTAATTTAAAATTGATTCGATGGGTAACTGTTTGTGTTTTTCTTTCATTATTTTTTATTTTATTTTTATCATAAGTACCTATATTATTATTTTATTTGCTGATTTAATTTTAGCCAACAATTTTATTAATTTTATTATTTTTATTTAGTTTTATTAAAATATTGTGTGTATATAAAATTATTATTATTATGTATAGACATACTATAGGCCGTCGAGATAGTATCGTTTCCAGAGAGTTTTAAATAATTTAATTATTTTTATCCCTATAGTGTGGATTGAGAACAAAAATATGTTTATAAGATTTTTTTTTAATTAAAACGAGTGTTTTATTAGATTCCTAGGCAGGAATAAAAACAACAACTTGTAAAGACAAAAAAAAAAAAAACATTAAACTAACAATATACTCTCGCTAGTGTATACTGTCTTAAAATTTTTCTCTCGGCTATGTTAGGAGAAGCCCTAGCAGTCACCTTTTATAATCGATTGAAAAACAGCATTTATTCACATGGCTATTTGATTCTTAACTTTGTTGTTTTAAATTTATAATAATCTTTTAATGTATATGTAATAATTTCTTTCAAATGAGACAACTTGTTACACCAAGATTTCTAAAATCTACACAGCAGAAATTATCAGCATCTATGCGTAAACTTTGATATTGAAACGATTACCTCAATTGCATCTCGATCTAGCACGTTTCTATAATTGTAACTCGGAGCTAAGCCGAGCAGCCGGGAGTGTAGGATTGCTCTGATATTATAGATATAATATATTATATATATATTATATATACTATATATATATATAATATATATATATATATATATATATTATATATATATATATATATATATATATATATATATATATATATATATATATTATATATATATATATATTATATATATATATATATATATATATATATATATTATATAATATTCAGAGGCGATTCCTAGTCTCGTATCTGCTCGTGCTTATCCGAGTTCAAGAATGATAAATCATGTTAACCAGCACATCGCGTGCGTGTAATATCTAGCCAAATTTCATAATGTTAGTATTAAAATTCTCTTATTTTGTGTCAAGATTGGTTTAAATGGATTGAAAATATTACATAATAAATATAAAAATTATGTAAAATTGAATAAAACATAAAATCGATGAAGATTAAATAACGCTATTTTTTCAATCCAATTAAAAGAGGAATCTCGTGCTCTACATGAAATAGGCGGAGATTGCGTTGTGTGTGAACTAGGAGTATAAAATTGTTATATTGTTGCCATTGCATCTTCTTTAATTACCATTTGATGTGCCACAGGCAACCTAACCATTCTCCTAATGATATTGTAAGGTGAGGCTACTTTTAAATTTATTTTAAGCATACATAAATATATAATTATATAATATATATATTATATATATATATATATATATATATATATATATATAATATATATATATATATATATATTACATAATCTAGAGAGAGAGAGAGAGAGAGAGAGAGAGGAGAGAGTGAGAGGAGAGAGAGACGAGAGAGAGAGAGGAGAGAGGAAGAGAGAGACGAAGAGAAGAAGAGAGCACGAGTAGAAAAAAGTTACTGGAGTCGCCGCTGATTTATTATAATATATATTATAATATATAATATATATATATATATATATATATATATATATATATATATATATATATATATATATATATATATATATAATTTATATTATATATACTATATAATATATATATATATATATATATATAATATGATATATATTATATATTATACTATTATATATATGCGAGAAGGGATCTCCTTAATTGTTATTAACAATCAATTAATCAACCCGGTACTATTATTAAATCATTAGGATTATTAAAGAAGCGATTTCTTTTTCAATTCTGTATTAATTCCTCATTTTTTTTTATTTTAGAGATGTTTTTTAAATATAATTTTTCCTTTTTATAAAATCAATCGGTACATGTTTACTTAAACAATACACAAATGTATTTAGCATATTAATTCCATTAATATACGTTCTTTGGAATGAAGTTTACAGAGGGAGAGGCCTTTGGCTCCAATAACTGCTATTGGATCTTAATCACCGCTCTTTTTATTGTATTTATTATATACTCTAGATATTAACTTCTTTTATAAGAAACTTTAAATAGATCACTTTTATTTTGTCCGTTTTAATCTATGGTAATATTCACCATAATTTGGATATGTTTATTTATATAAAATAGCGTCGACGAATGGCAAGGCCCTTGGTGACCCGTATCATCAGTACTTCCTTCTTTTTTTCCTGCTTTTTCCAGAAGCGCCGCCAGTTTAAGAACTGCCATTCTGATTGGTTAGGTTTAATTTTAAAATAATAAATAAAATAACATATAAGTACATAATGTATAAATACACATAACCTTCTTAGAGGCATTGCTTACAAATTTTACAGGTGTGTAACAGAAATACACATTACAACTAATTTTCTCTACATACAAACTTTTATTTGGACCGACTTCCGGTACATATTATGGTTACCTTAAAGAAAGCCAGACACCCATCCTAGTTACATTAATTTTTATTATCTATTATTTATTTCCATAATACAGAGAAGAAAATAATATTTACTTTATTTTCTCTTAAAATTAAGGTTTAAAAACAAAATTTATTTTTATTAATTTTTAAAAGTTTATTTTATTCTGCAGAATTTATTCCTCTTTACGATCAATTTCCTCAACACTTTTTTTATTATTATTTTTTACTTTTTTTAGGTATAGGCACACAACTATCATAACGCCAGGCATTACAATGTAATCCAAACGATTTTTTTTTCTTTTCGCTTTTTACAATAAATATTAGTGCTTTTCTTTTCGCTTGAGAGGGACATTTTATAACTCCTTATTTGAAGCACTATAAAAAATTTAAAAGAATAGATTTTCCTACAGACATCAAACTAAAAATCATAGACAAAAGATAGTTATCATATAAAATTTTCTTTTTATATTTATTTACATTTTTAGTCAGAGGAACATTTATGATTAATTATTAAAATTAACAAATAAAACATTAAATTTAACAACAAGAATTCCCAACCATGCATTTTTTTCTGGACTTAAAGTCCTTATGAATATTAATTTTCATTGCTTAAATATATTACACTTTCTTTCTTTAGAAGGATTTTTTAGTACGTAATAAAATTAACTAAAGGTCACTTTAAAGATACCGTCTTACAAAAACAAATCTCTGTTTCTTATATTAAGGGCTCTTTCTTTTCGATGGATAACAACTTTTTATAAACAATTTCTTCACGTTTTACACTTACACTGATAGTTTGGGTTGTACCATTTCAAGACATGATTTTGAATCAAATATTTAAAAATATTTCGCTTGCCTAGGTATTTTTCACTTTTTTAATTATCACAGCTTTAATTATTTTTTTCATTGGCCCGTTATTAGAAGGATTTGGGGATATCACGAGGAGGTTCATCAGGAATATGTACGGCGAGATGATCTCCTTAATTGTTAATGACAGTCAATTTAATTAATCACCCAGGTACATATCATAAAATGAGCAGGATTATAAAAAGTGATTTCTTTACAGTTCTTTATTAACATCTCTTTTTTTTATTTTGATCACAGATATAATATAGTTTTCATTTTATAAAGTCAATGATAATGTATATTTAACAATACACAAATAACATTTAGTATTTGATTCCGTTAATTATATGTTTATTTTTGGAACAGTTTGCAGAGGAGGAGTCCTTTGGCTCCATAAACTCAACTGTATCTTCATCACCGCTCTTTTTACTTGTTGTTATTTATATTATTCCCGATCAATGTTACTTTAATAAGAAACTTTCAATAGGTCACTTTATTGGACGTTAATTAGTGGGTAATATTCACCTTAGATTTGGATATGGTTTAGTTTATAATAAAATAGGTCGCAAAGGGCCAAGGCCCTTGGTGGACCGATCATCAGCATGGACTCGTCTTTGGCTGACTCCTTCTTTATTTCCTGCCTGTTTGGTGTATCAACGACAGGTCAATAAACTGCATTCTGATTGTGTTAGATTTAATTTTAAAAATAAATATAACCTATCAGCACCGATTGTCTTGGCTGCTACTCTCTTCATTTTTCATGCTTTATGCTAGTGCGATTCCAGTTTTATTAGACTACATTATGATTGGTTAGTTTTTAATTTTTAAAATTATAATAAAAATAAAGCAGCACTTGCA
>JABUQX010015663.1:12500-20000 GCA_015478945.1 Trachelipus rathkii | reverse complement strand
AACGATACTCCTCTAATGATCTAAGTACCCTCATTTCAGCAGCTTCTATTCTGCTTTTTGCATCGTATTCATTGCCCAGCATTCAGAACCATACAACAAATATCGGTCTCAGAATTGTTTTATATATTGATATTTTAACTTCTGTTGGTATCCCTTTCTCCTTTAGCAACGGGTATAACATTCCCACATTCTGTGAAAATCTCCCAATTCTTCCTTTCAACTCATCATCTTGTCTTCCATGATCGTCAAATACCACGCCCAAATACTTAAATCTATTCACTTGCTTAAGCCTTATATCTTCTATGTTCACTACTATCTCTTCCCTCTCTCTTGCAATCACCATTATTTCCGTTTTCTCTCTGTTTATTCTCATGCCATTGACTTCAGTACCTCATTCCAACTATTCAAGTTCATCTTGCAGGTTCTTGAGCTCCTGATGTTATTCACTGCCGCATCATCCGCATAAACCAAAGTGTGTTCTATATTTTCCCTTATGCATATCTTTTAAGGCAGCTTGTCCAGGTAAAGTGCAAAGGGCAATGGTGACAGTACTTCCCTGTCTAACCCCCATTTTCACTTCAAACCACTTCTCTCTTCCTGTTCCTCCAACCGAATTTATTGGATTTTCATACATACTCTTAATAGCTGTATCAGACTTTCTGGTATGGCATACAATCGATCTCTCTCAAACACTCTCCACAGTCTCTCCCAATTTATTCTATCGAATGGCCCTTTTCCAAGATACTATGAATGCAGCATACGCCTTTTCATTCCACTCTATGATTTTTCTCCAGTCACATCTTCATGTAAAATATTAGGTCAGTAATACTTTTTCCTGGTCTGAAAACGTGCTGCCATTTTCCAATCTTGTCCTCGTCCTCTGATCCTCAATCTTTTTTACTAAGATGCCTACTTCATATATTTTACTCGCCCCCACTAACAATACTATTCTCTATAATTCCGATATTCTGTTATCTCCCTGTCTTATGCATCGGACAGATTACTGCTTTCCTCCTTTCTGTTGGTATTTTTCTTTCTTTCCATACTTGGTTTAACAATCTTGTCAACCATTTAGTTATTCCCTCTCCTGTTTGGAATAGTTCATTATTCAGTCCATCGTATCCTGCACTTTTCCCATTTTTAATATCTTAACTGCTTCTTTCACTTCCTCTATTCTATCATTCTAATTTCCTCATGTTCTTGTCTTACTCTCAGGGGTATTTCATCCATTTCCTCCTCCCCTTCCTCTACGTTCAAAAATTCCTCGAAATACTCGCTCATCTTTCCGTTACTTCCTCTTCCTCTAGAAAAAGAGGTTCTCCCTCCTTATATCAAAACCGAATGCATATTCCGGTTCTTTTATTTCCTCTTCATGCCTCTTTGCCAGTCCATATAAAAGTTTTCCCGTGCCTTTCGTCTCCTTCTTTCAGTTTCTCTTCCTATTCTTCTCCAAGTAATGTCCTTACTTCTTCTTTTTACATTCCTCCGCTGGTTTCTTGCAGTTACAATATTCTATCCCTGTTCCCTTCCGTTTCTCGTCTTCTCCATTTCCTAGTATTTTTTTGTTTTGAGCTCCACTGCGTTCTTAACAATCCTCATTCACCATGCCGTCTCTTTTCTACCCCAGCGACTTTTTCTTTCCTAGTATTTCGCTTGCAATTCGATCCACTCTTGTTTTAAAGGTGTTCCAACTCTCCTCCGCCGTTTCTTGTTCTTCTGTCCCTTCGAATTCTTGCGTGAGTTTTTCATTAAACAGCTCTACCACACCATCCACCCTCAGCTTTTCCAAACAGTATTTCTCTTTTGTTATCTTCGTTGGTTTTCTTTTTTTTCCAAATCAGTTTACCCAATACCATTCTATGGTCTGAATCTAGTGAAATCGTGGGTAAGCTTTTCACATCTTCAAACATCCTCTTATCGCTAGCTAGCATCATGTCAATCATTGATTTCTCCGTGTATCTCTGTTCCTCCGCACTCCACCTATACCACGTCCATTTCTTACTTTCTTCATGTTTGAAGAATGTATTCATAACAGCCATGTTGTTTCTCATCGCCAAGTCGATCAGGTACTCCCCATCAACGTTTCTCTCCCCTATTCCATGAATTCCTAGTACCATCTCCTCTCCTTCTCTACGGGTTCCAACATGAGCGTTCATATCCCCCATTATAAGTTTCTTTTCTCCTCTCACCACGTCATAAGTCTGTTGGAGAACTTCCCTGAATTCCATTAGCAATCATGAAACAATTCGAGAACCAGGGGGTAAATGGGGAAATATATTATTAATGAATACAAAAATAGCGATAATAGCAATGATTCTTTCAATTTATTAACCGGAGGTATAATAACGTCTATAGAGTTCCGGTTTCATGATGATCGCTACTCCGTGCCTTCTCTCTTCCTCTCTCCCCTTGTAGATCATTACATAATCGTTATGTAATCTCTTAGTTCCACTTCCTCGGTACCTCACCTCGCAAACCCCCAACACATCCAGATTCTTCTTTTCCATCAAATCCACGGCCTCCTCCTCCTTTCCGGCAAAAGTACTTGCATTTATAGTGGCAATTCGGTATCGTGTATCCTTTTTCCGTAGTCCTTTATCACGCTTGTTCGTCAACCTTCGATTCCGCTGTGTCCGAGGCATAGCATTGGTAACTCGAGCGACTTCTTTTTTTACGTTGCCGGCTTGCTAGGCCTGTCGCCACAACCTTTCATAGTTTCCTATGTCAGGGGTTTCATGGGAAGAAATAATGTACAGGTGTTCCCAGCCCCTAAAACCATGCGAAGGAGTAATCTTCTTTTATCTAGTCGCTGAAAAATATCCATTCAAATTCAACCAAATTTCAGATATTGCAGAACTTATGAATTAAAATCCAAATTGTTTTTCATAAAAAGAACAAACTAGAAAATTCTGTTACTCCACAACAAATTTTGTTAAGATATTATTATCTATTGTTTATAATTGTTGAAAAGAATCGAAATAAAAAATTTTGTTACTTCTCCTCATCACGATTTAAATATTAATTTTGCAATAACAAATAAATGATTTTGATTTCAATTTAATTTTAACTAAATTTCTCTTATTAATAAAAATATTTTTTTTCCCACTTTTATAAATCTTTTTTCAATTGTTTCCAACTGCAGAATCTGACCACAAAACCTTCTCCTTCTCTGAGACAAAAAGCAAAAAGGCTTAAGATCCTTTTTAGAAACTCTCCTGGTGTCTTCATTTCTCTTCACAGTTCCTTCTATTGCTTCTCCCATTTCTCTTCCCAGCTGTTTTTAATGCGACTATTTCAGACGACAGTCAGCAACAATATATCATATATATATATATATAAAATATATATATATCTATATATAATATATATATATATATTATATATATATATATATATATATATATATATATATATATATATATTATATATGTAACATATATCATATATGGAGCCGACTGCGGTGGAGAACGGACGCATTAAAAAGAGAGTGGAAAAGAAAAGAGAAGATTAGAAGAAAGGGAATAGAGAAGAGTATACAGAAACACAAGAGCAGCAACGATAGGGATTAGAAGTTTGAGTGCTGAGTGAAGGAGAGGTTCGTGAGAGAACATTTCTTCAGACTGTGAAGAAACTTTTAGAAATAGTAATTACAAAATTTATAAAATTTTAAACAAATTAAAAAATTAAAATCTATTCTAATTAGGGTAGAGAAGCATCAAAATTTTAATCTTGATTCTTTTTGGATGATAAAAAAAAGTTAATTAATTAATAAATGGACCAACATCATTTTCGATTTAGTTTTTATTATAAGAAGATAAGAGGAAATGGACATTCGGTGGAGTCGGCTCGTATTAAGTCAAGAAGGAATGGATCAAGCCCACCAATGGCGTCCGGTAGCCTCAGCTGTTTAGAGCACTCGCCCAACTAAGCGAAAGACCCAGGTTCGTCACTGGTCGGACGTCTGAGTGTGTGTTACTTCTCGTCTTGGCTCCGTCTTGCTCAGACAAAAAATGAGCCACACCCCCTCCTAGATAGGGTTTTGAAAAATATATAGATATATATATATATATTATATTATTTATATGATATATATATTATATATATATGATATATATATATAATATAGTATATATATTATATATATATAAGGGCTTGGGATCAAGTACATTTGGTCAAGACAAGTATTCTAGAAATTGTTCAATACAAGTACTCTAAGAATTTGTTCAAGTACAAGGACAAGTACAAGTACAAGTACAAGAACAGTACAAGTACTTTATGAGAACTTGTATATGTATTATATATATATATATATATATTATATATATATATATATATATATATATTTAATAGTAATATATATAGTATATATATATATATATAATATATATATATATATAATATATAATATTTATATATATATATATCATCACCACTTTCTCTCCTCCAGACTGGGGGTAGATGCGTAACATACACCGGAAACAGAAATGTAGTAGAAGAATATGAAGCAAGTCGAAAAAAAGCCCAGCCTTACTACTCCCTCAATACTTTTTTAGTGAGAACTCGTCGCAGTCAGAAAAAATCTACCCCAGAGCTTCACGGGACCACAACGGACCCTCAATATGGCATCTCGTCAGTATGGGTTCTCCCTTGATTTCCAGGTGGCCTCAACCATACCCCCTCACAAAACCCGCCATTCACTCTATATGCACCTTCCTTCTCGCCTCTGACACACTCACATTTCTCTCCTCCAGACATTCCTTTACTGACTCAATCCACTTTTTCTTTGGTCTCCCAGTCGGTCGATTTCCAACACTTACCAATATACATCAATTTAACCAACCGACTATCATCCATTCTTTCCACATGACCAAACCACCTCAACGTACTTTCATTTATTCTCTCATTTACCCTTTCTTCACACCACACAACTCTTTGATACGTTCATTCCTCATTTTATCAATTCTTCTCTCCTAAGATTGTCCAGCTGAACACATTGAACTTTAGATCTTACCTCTTATTCAGAACCATTGTCTCGTTTCACTGTTCATTAACACAGGTAACAACATGCCCTCATGTAAGACCCTAGCTCACTGAAGACGTAGTACCTTTACATCCACCAAGGATTTAATTTCACCAGCCACCTTCCTGCCATTTACAACTTTCCTACTACACTCTGCATCATCCGTTCCCTTTTCGCCCAACATATATCCTAAATATTTAAACTCAGACACTTGTTCCTGCTGCTCACCATCTAACATAACTTCACACCGAGGACAGTATTCACTCTTATCTACGTTTACTTTCAAACCAATCCTTTTACACACAATATCAAATTTCTCTTCCAATCCTCTCAAGTTCTCTTCAGATTCGCTACACAAAACCAAATCATCCTCATATAATAGGTAGGGAACCCTCCACTCTCTCCATTCTTCTATCATTTCTAACACCATCTCCTGCCACCCCCACCTCTAATTCTTTCATAACCCCATCTATATACAAATTGAATAACCAATAAGGCATAACACATCCCGGCCTCATTCCGCTGTTATTAATATTAAAATAATCACGTTCGACTACTTATTCTTAAACACGCTTCACTATCGTCATACATACTTTTGATTCAATTTAGAAGCTTACCACCAACACCATATATCACTAACATTTGCCATAGAACTCCCCTATTAATCCAATCATGTCTGTTGCAAATCTATTAAACCTAAATACAATTTATTCTTCTTCTTCATTTTCCCAATCATTTGTTTCAATGTAAAGATTTGATCTACACATCCCCTACCACTTCTAAACGCACCTTGTTCTTCACCAATCAGTCCTTCAGTAACTCGACGCACTCTTTCGACCAAAATACCAGCATATATCTTCCCTACAATACTCAATAAACTAGTTTCCCTGTAATACCTACAGTTACCTTATCCCCCTTACCCTTATAAAAGGGTACTATTAAGGCTCTCCTACAATCCCTCGGAACTATACCCTCCATAAACGCTTTGTTACACAACTTTCAAATCCAATCAATCACCATCTCATGTTATATATATATATATATATATATATATATATATATATATATATATATATATATATATATATATATATATATATATTATATATATATATATTATATATATATATATACAGTATATATATATATAATATATATATTATTATATATATATATATATATAATATATATTATATATATAATATATATAATATATATATATTAAATATAATATAAGTAATATAATATAATATAAAGAACATATAATGAGAAGGTAAGAATTACTGCTTCTCTGGGATTGAACCACCGCATGTGCGAATGAGCACAATATACCGATGCTATACAACTGAGCCATCCTTCCAAACCAAAAAGTTGGATTCAAGAACAAGTATAAAGCAACCAAGCTCCCATCAAGGCGACATCACCGGGTGTCAGCCTGTCCTATCCCTCGTTCTTTATATTTTAGATGTTAAATATTGCATATTAATCGCAATTAGAAGATAAAAAACGAGGGATAGGACAGGCTGGATACCTGGGTGATGTCGGCCTTGACGGGGAGCTTCGGTTGCTTTATAAAACTGTTCTTGAATCCAATTTTTTGGGTTGGAAGATGGCTCAGTTGTATAGCATCGGGTATTGTCCTCACTCGCAACATGCGGTGGTTCAATCTCAGAGAAGGCAGTAATTTCTTTACCTTCCCATTATATGTTCTTTCTTTATTTACATCTTCTAATTGCAATTAATATGCAATATTTAAACATCTAAAATATAAGAACGAGGGATAGGACAGTGACACCTGGAGATGTTGCCTTGACGGGAGCTCGGTTGCTTTATAACTGTTCTTGAATCCAACTTTTTTGGGTTGGAGGATGGCTCAGTTGTATAGCATCGGGTATATTGTCCTCACTCGCAACATGCGGTGGTTCAATCCCAGAGAAGGCAGTAATTTCTTTACCCCATTATATGTTCTTCTTTATTTTTTGTACATCTTCTAACCAAATATAATATGAAATATTTAACATCTATATATATATATAATATATATATATAGTAATATATATTATATATATATATATATATAATATATATCATTGTATAATATATATATATATATATATATATATATATATATATATATATAATATGATCTGACTGTTGTCGAAGATGGACGGATTAAAAATAGAAGGGAGAAAAGAGAGAGAGAGAAGAAACTGAAGAACAAACAGAGAAGATGAAGGCTGCAAGAACTTCTAAAGTCTAAATAGCTTTCAGAATTCAAGATGAGAAGGCTTTTAGAATGAGGACCTGGCCAGATTATTGTAACAAAGACTTTTACTAAATGAATAAGTCTGTTTTTAAATTTTATAGAAAGAAGCATAGTATTTTATATCTTGATAAAATTTATTGGAGGAGGAACAAAATTTTCGGCAAGATTTCTTTTCATATATTTTAATAAGTGTATCATAATTTCTCTGAAATAT
>JABUQX010015663.1:0-10000 GCA_015478945.1 Trachelipus rathkii | reverse complement strand
ATTTCTAATAGAGGAGTGCTCTTTAGTAGACAACTCCATACCAGCTCTATGCCTCCTAACACCCCTGTGACCGTCAATACAAACTTTTAAGATACGTTCAGTACAATCGACGTACTTTCCCAAATTAGATTTGGGACAATCTATAAATAAACGACATTAGAACGCAATAACGGCTCTGTGGTGTCCTTAAAAGTGAAAAAGCTGTCAATTATTAAAGGATTCTTAAAAACAATATTAATATTTAAAAAGTAAAATGTCCACCTGTCAAACGTACAATGCTTAAAGAAGGTACGATTCTATTAAATATTTACACCTTTTAAATATTTAAATCTTTTTGATCCTGTTCGTCCCCACTTAAATTCATTGTTAATATCATATATTAACGGTATATCGGTAATCATCAAAAAAAAAAAAAAAAAAAAAAAAAAAAGAAAAAAAAAAAAAAAATTGAAAGACGTAAAAAAATAAAGATATATATTTATATACATCCATATTAATATAATATATATATTATATATATAAATAGTATATTATAGTATATATATATATACTATTAGTGAATGGACCGAATGTCAAAATTTGACTGTTGTGCGATGCGATGTGGATCTTAAAGAGGCATGTGGATGCTGGATTCTTACAGTAGATAGGATGCCGGATGGTTACTCATTGAAGTTAAAATAAAAGTATATACTAATATATATATAATATATATATATTATTATATATAATACGGGGATGAGTAAGGTATTATATCTTTATAGTATATAATATTAATATATACATATTTGATATTATATATATATATATATAATATATAATTAATAATATATATATAATATATATATATATATATATATATATTATATATAATATAATATATATATATATAATATATGTATATATATGATAATATATATACAGTATATACATATATTATATATATTAAATATAATATCATATATATATACTATATATAATATACCTATATATATACTATATATATATACTATATAATAAAGTAGTATAATATATATTATATATATATTTATAGACTATATTGATATATATATATAAGTAGTAAAATATAAAGCCTAGTATATATATATTAATATATATATATAATATATATATATAGTATATATATCCTATATATATATATAATTATAATATATATATATATGATATATATAGTATATTTATTATATATGTTAATAATATATATATATATATATATATATATATATATAGTATATATATATATATATATAATAGTATATTATATAATATATAATATATATATTTATTTTGACTCTGGTGACACGTCGGCTTCTGCGAAAGGTGGCGGAAGCTGTAAATCGTTTGATCGGGATGAGCAGCGTTCATTCCTCTCGACTAAATCTTCTCCCTCATAATCATGGTTCGATCGTACTTGTCTTCTGGCCATCAGGCTAGAGACAGTGCGTAATTCGGAAGAAATTCTCTTTCTCTCTATCACTGCTAACTTCATTCAGCTAAAACGTGCAGGATACCTCTTTCGACGAGCAGCGGGCTTTCATAAAACGAAAAAGTGCTCTAACCTCCTTGGTTCTCCTCTGACAAATCTTCTGCCTTCCGTTTGCCAAAAACATCTCTAACACTTCTGTTAAATCTGCCTCTTTCCTCCTCTATTCATCTGAGTTCTGTTGCTAATTTCCCAACTGAAAAGGCCAATTTCTCCGGCCTCCTATTTCCTATATAATCAACCTTGGATGATTCTGGCATTCTCTTCCTCTTCTTCTCCTCTCATGTCCCTATGCCTTGCCCTGTGATTACATTGATGGTGCATGGGCCTCCTGATATCTATGAGTTGGAGACGCTGGTGGTGCCAGATGGCATTCTCCACTGTGTTTTGAGGAAAGTGTTGCTTCCGGTGCCTTGGCCCCTGCACCTGCATGCGTTCACACTATATTTCTGTATTCAATACTAAAAGACTTTCCCTCTTGTTGGAAGCCCGCACATGTCCAATCCGATTCCGAAAAAAGGAAGCCGCTCTGACCTCTAAACTAGCGCCTAAGTGCGTAAATCCTGTATTCTAATCTAAGAGTCTTTGAAACCCTTGCTCACTGCTCTGTTTTTAGATCATCCTGGAATCTCATTCACTTCTTTCATCGATCGTCGCAGTATACGGCTTTCGGCGTCCGAGGTCTACTGCGATATACCGTTCCCTACTTCACTGATTTATGGTTTTCAGCCCTTAGAATCTATGGGGAGGCACTCGAGTGGTGGCGCTTGACATACTCCCAAAGCATTTGACCGGGTAGGCACGCGTCACTGCTCTCCAGCTCCCTTCCTTTGGGTTTCTCCATGGGTTAAAATACTTATGTTGTTTTCTCTTTAATCGCACAATATCGGTTGTTGTTGACGGGGCGACTTCTCTTTTTATGCAATAGTGGGTGTTCCTCAGGGTTCTGTCTTCCCTCTCCACTTTATTCCTTACTTTTCATTAATGATCTCTGCGCACACATACTAACTCTTTCACTCGTATGCCGATGACTCGACCCTTCATCTTCAACTCATTCAAAATTCTGCTCTTTTAATTGTAGAATCGTTTCCCCTTAATCTTTCCTGATTCTAATTCTGCAGATCTGGATAGAATTTCGGGGTGGGGTCGTTCTCAACCTGTGAAATTTAATTCTTTAAAAACTCAACTTCTACATACTCCCTCTCTAAAACCACCTTCTAACTTCCTAATTTCGTTCGACGGTTCTCTCTTCTCTCCTGTGTGACAAAATCACAGCCCTTGCCTAACATTAACTCGAAAAAATGTCTTGGAACGCTCCCATCACACACGGTTGCTAGGGGCGCCTCATAAGAAACTGGGATTTCTGTTAAGACTGCGCGAGACTTTTCTTCCTCTTCTCAGTTGCTCCAGCTATACAGGGGCCTCATCCGACCTTGTATGGAGTACTGGCTCTCATATCTGGGGGGGGGCTCTGGTTTCAGCCGGCTTTGGACAGGGTGAGTCAAAGGCCAAAAGACTTATACACTGTTCCGTACATTCTAACAACTTGACCCTCTATCTTTGCGCGCGATGTTGTGCTTTATCTCTTTTCTTAGGTACCGACAGCTCAAGAGTGCTCGGGGAACGTTGTAACTCGCGTGACCTACACCTTTTGCGACGACCGCGTAGCCCAAGGGTGCTGTGTCTGCGCCAATGAGTTATGTTGGATGTTGGTAACCCAGCTATTCGCTGCGGTGCTCCTTACTTTCCTGCCACGCTCTTTCTGTGGATTTCTCTCCATCTCTGTGTTTGCCTGGAATTGCAATCTCACTCACTTCAGAGCTTGCGTCTGTGCTTCAGTCTGCTAATTGCGTTAGTTGGTGAGCTCCTGAGACGTGTAACACCCCCTCCTTGAATTAGGGCTCCGCCCGTGAAGTGGCTGGTGACAACTATAAATCATATAATATTAATATATATATAAGTTGTATAGTATTAATATATTAGTAAACCACATTTTAACATATATAATAATAATAATATAATATATATATAGAAGATAAACACCACCGTTACTTAGTACATTAATTTAAATCCAAATATCAGCCTTTGTATAAAAATGCTCTATCTATTGTGTTACACAAAATTAAAAAGACACATATTGATTAAAAAACAGATTTTTCACAAAACAATTAAAAAAAAGTTACAATGATTGCAAGCTTTCGTCTCCATCAGGGAGACCTCTTCAGGCAAAAGAACAACGCATCTGAAAACTGCTAACGTAGAAAGCACCTATTGTTGGTTGGTTATCTTCTTCAGAGATTTTTGGAGTTATCTTGCAAGACCTTCATATATTCTTTTGCAAATGGTCTAATTTTACCTCTCACCAGGTTGTTTATTAAAATGTTCGACATTAGTAGATATACGAATGATTCCAGGAATTCTCTTACATTTGAATAGTAACGATTTCCCAATGTTCAATATGTCAATGATATTAAGGTGATTAAAGGATCTCTATGAAGTAAGAGCTAATTTAATAACTGTCCTTCTTTTTTTTTTTTTGTTTGAAAGTTCTGCCAAGTGTTGTTTTTTTCTTCTTCGAAAAATCTAGGTTTCACCCACACTATACTCTTTCAAGGAATCTTACAAGCTATAATAGACGCAGAATGTCAGAAACATTTTCTTACATTTAGGGGCAAAAGTATTTTCAAAGAAGATTGGGAAGTGGATAAGAGTAATATTTTTATCGTATAGATGTTTTTTTAATATTTTGTAGTGGGAAATGAGGTATAGGGTAGAAAAGAAGAATTTTTTGTTTTTGGAGTAATTGGAATCATAATAACGTTTATTACTTTTGTAAGTCTTGAAGTAATAAATGTATTGGATATTAATAAGGTGGTAAAAGTTGTATTAGAAGTACATTGTTTCGGTATTTAGTAAAGGTGGGAACAACATAACGAATGCACGCAGAAATAGACTAATAGGTGCTTTCTAAGTTTAGCAGTTTTTAGATCGTTGTTCCTTACCTGTAGAGGTCTCCCTGATGGAGACGAAAGCTTGCAATCATTGTAACTTTTTTTTTAATGTGTTTTTGTGAAAAAATCTGTTTTTAACTCATATTACCTTTCTAATTTTGTGTACTAACTAGAATGGAAATTGTAATCCAAGGGCTTTCCCTATCTATTATATATAATATATATAATATAATATATATAAATAAGTATATATAAATAGTAATATATATATATACATATATTTATAATATATATATATAATATATATCGTATATATATAAAGTATTATATTATCTATATTAGATATATATATAATAATATATATATATATATAATATATATAGATATATATATAAATATATATCTATATATTTATATCATATATTTATTTAATACATATATATAATATATATATATATAATATATATTTATATATATATATAAGTATATTAATATATATATATATATATATTAATCATATAAATAAAATATATATAATATAATATATATTATCTATATATTATATATATATATATATTATTGATAATATATATAATATATATATATAATATATAATATATATATATATATATATACATATATATATATATAATTAATATATATATAATATATATAATATAATATATATAATAATATATAATATAGTATATTATATATATATATATAATATATATATTTATATATATATATATATTATATATATATATATAATATATATAATATATTATAATATTAATTAATGTAGTTATTATTAAAAAGTCGTACGTGACATGAATGCTTGGCACTGTGACGTCATGCATTACACACACAATATATATTATATAGTATATATATATATATAGTATATATAATAATAATACGCTATATATATATATTAAATATATAGAATATAATATAATATATATATATATGGTATTATAAACAGTTAATTACCTTTCGTGCGTTTGTCTGTATACACAAGAAGAGTCGCTTTGTAAGGGTCCTACAGAGTCAATATATTAGGCTTTGAGTTTGCCAATATATATGATATAAATATATATAATATATATATATATATATATATATAATATATATATATGTATATATATATATAATAATAATATAAAAAATCTTTATTACGTGAAATTAAATGTTCATAATTTTAATTACTTTAATTTTGACTTCTTTGACACGTTTCGTTCTTTCGTTCCTATATTTCCATTGCATACGTGATACAAGTGAATTTAAGTATAATTATATTTAAAAACGAATTAAATTCTAACTTTATTTGACGTAAGATCTTCTTAGTATAGTATATAAATATATAAATATATTATATATATATATATATAATATATAATATATATATATAATATGTATATATATAAGATAGAGACTTATATGGCCAAACTCTTGGTCCGTAGTTTTCCTTGTCTGCAACCCTATAACACATGGTTATACGGTTTTATTGCTCTGCAACACTGTATCCGTCTAGTAAGGTTGAAGTGGCTTCTGCAACATGGTATCCGTTAGGTTACGTGTTCAATATCTCTGCAACGTGTAGTCAATCTAGGTAGTTGACTGTATTCCTTTTAAGTAGGTTTTGAATATAGTGTTGTTAGGTAGACACCAGATTCCATATATAGATATAATAATCTATATATAATATATATATATATATATATACTATATATAATATATATATATAATAATCATTATAATAATATAATATACTATATAAATATATGATATATGATATTTATATAGATAAATATATAATATATATAATATAATATATATATACCTATATATATATAATAGTATAGTATTATATACATATAAATTTAATATAAATACTATATATAGTATAGTCTTTCAATGCGTCCATAACGTTTGCTCTCCGAACCGGAGTCGCCTTTAGTTGCGTGTGACTTAGAAAACGTGACCTCGGAAGCGGATTGGTTTGGTGACACAGACATACGCACAAAAGGTGATTTGAAACCGACAAATTTCCCCCAATATATATATAATAATATATATATAAAATATATATAATAATATATGATAATATATATTATATTAATATATATCATCTAATATATATATATATATACTAAAATATACTATATTAGATTATATATATTATTAATATATATATATATATATTATATATATATATATATATATAATAATATATATTATAATTTATATATTATAATATAAGATATATATATATACAGAAATCGAATTTCAAAATTACATTTATTCCCATAAACTCCCATGAGAACCAGATGCGAAATAATTATTTAATTTTATATGCAATTAATCAAATGTAGAAAACATCCTCAACATCCTCATTTTTCAAAAGAGGTTGCGGATACGGATGCGGATGCGGAGGCAGATGTTGCAGTTAAGTGAGGGATGCTGATGCGATGTTCGTCAAAGGTGCGGAGCGGAAGCGGCATGTCAGTCCCATCACAAATATATATATATATATATATATAATGATAAAATATATATATCTATATATTATATAATATATATACTATTTAACATACTAAGATATATCATTACACATATAAAGATTCAATTTCTAGACATATTGCCGCTACCTTGGCACAAACGGTAGACGACGGAGTCGCATGGAACAGGAGCGGTTCGAATCCTAGTTCGGTTCCTAGGTAGAAATACCCTAGAAGTTCCCCTCCTGAATAGGGCTTCCGTGAGGTGTGAACTTTTCAATGTAATATAATATATATTATATTTAAATATAATATATATAATAATATATATATATATATAATAATATATAAGATAAAAATAATTAATATATAATTTTAATGTATTAATGTAGGTATGGATAAGGTTTACATCCTGGCCTGCGCTCATGAGTTTGTTCTATGTCAAACATCGATCTGTCGATATTTTCGATATTCTTCCACCCATCTGCATTCTATAATAATAGTTAAACATTAACAAACGTTTCCAATTTTAACGGATAGAGCCGCCAGTAAGAGTTATTTATTGGTGTCCAAAGTTACATTTAAACATTTATTTAGTGACTTTTAAATATAAATTATGTATTTAATATCATTTTGTAAACATTCCTGAATAATGAGTAATTTTTTTGTAAAGCATTTAAAAAATCTATATAAAAAAAATCTATTCTAATGAAGAAATATTCAAACTAACAACAGGGCCCAAGTCTGACTAAACAATACCATGTTATGAAACATACTAGCAATAATATATATTAAATAAATGACTTTTGCTATTCCAGCCAAAGACCAATTCAATGCAATTTAACGATCCAATATCTTTCCCACTCTATACAATAGGTTCTTTCATGAATCCTTTTAACTCTGTAACTCACAAACTCTTCTTCGTAAACCGACGTTTCACTTTATTTTGCCTGGTAATTAATTTCAATTTCATTTCTTTTATTATTTCTTTTTTACGCAATTTGTTTTTGTTATTTTTATATCAATTTTTACACACTACAATATCTCATTACTTAAAAGAAATAATTATCATCTCATAGCAAAGTTCGCATTCTTATTTTCGAAAACTTTTTTCATCTTCATCTTCAACATTACCTTCTTCTTCATCTTATCATGTCCTCATCTTCATCTTCATTCTCATACCATCATGTCTCCTTATTCATTTTTCATCTCATATCTACATCTTCATCTTCTTCTCCTTCATCTGTCCCTTTCAATCTCTCCAAGTTCATTCATGAAAAACCCTTGTCTGAAGAAAACGTGTTTCTATTTTATTTACATGACCCATTATCTTAAAACATTTTATATATATATATATATATATATATATATATATATATATATATATATATATATATATATATATATATATATATATATATATATATATATATATATATATATAGAAATTCACTTCCCCTTGAGGTTATAAAATGAAGGATAGAAGCTAATTAATTTTAATTGTAAATTCACATGGAAATAAAGAAAAAACAACACTACACAGATAGTGATTAAACGTCGAGCTTTCATACTCGTACTCGAGACACTTCGTCGGGACAACTGAATTATACAAAAATTTAATTATTACAATTTTAGCTACTTTTAAATTTGGCTCCTTGGTAACTATTTTCTTTGGGTGGATAGAATACTTATTATATTTTTCTACTTTTTCTAAATTTTTGCCTAAATATTGGCTTAATAATTTCGAGATTCACAGGTGGTAAGTAATTTCCCACATATTTTCTTTTGTACCAGTTGTTCGTGTTCTTGATTATGAAGGATTCAAAATTTTCTATTTTCTGTGTTTTGAATGTGTTTTATAATTATTGGCGTTGTTTATATTAATTGTGCGTGATTGTTAATTTGTCTTGATTTACTACGGAGGAGGATTGTTTATGATCCTTTAAATCGCTTTTGTGTTGTTTTAATCTAATGTCGAAATTATTGGTTTCAACTATATATTTTTGGGCAATTATTACAGGAAATAGTATAAATGCCTGAATCATGTTTTGTTTTGTTATTATTATAAAGAAAAAAAATGACTGTTTAAGGGTTATGATTAGATTTATATTTTTACGCAATCAGGGATATAGTTACGAATATTATTATTGGGCATGTTAGGTATGGGTAAAATGTTTGTATACTGAGTATTATTTAAGGTTAAATGTAAATATTTTGTTTGGCTTTATGATACGATTTGTTTACGATATTCTTCTAAAATATGGATTGTATTCTATAAGCCTATTGATTTCATCATCAGTTCTGCAGGTATTGGGGCTCACAGAGTTTGAAAGCTCAGGGGTTACTAAGTAATACTGTTTTTGTGGAAGTGTCGTGAGCCGAAAACCAGTGTATATATGAAAACCAGTGTATATATACTAATAATAACAACCAAAACATTGATTCAGGCATTTATACTATTTCCTGTAATAATTGCCCAAAAGTAGGCCAATGATTTTCAACATTCGATAAAAACAGCACAAGCGTGTCCTTGGTCTCCTCCACCAAATCATGAACAAGCCACAATCCTGAGTGTGAGTGGCATATATCATAAAAACATTCAAACTGCAAATAGAAAATTTGAATCCTCATCATCAGAACAGTAACAACTTTAATCGTGCTGGAAGTGAAAGTTCAACTGAACAATCAATATGTGGTTTGGAAATTCTCAAAAAAATATGGCACGATGAACATGCAAAACGCCAGGTAATTTAAAGGATGGCAAGTGTGATGAACCAAGTTAGCCATTGTCCCCATTGAAGTGATACGCTGGCGACGTTGTATGCAGTGTTGATTTTCTTTATTTCCATGTGTTCCACCAATTAACTTCTGATGTCATTTACCTCAAGAGAGGAAGATTCTGTATGGTGCACAACGTGAGGTTTGTGGTTATTTCGTATATATATAATAACTATATATAATATATATATATATATCATATATATAATAATAATAACCAATAACAGCATATATATATATATATGTAATATGTATATATATATGTAACT
>JABUQX010015662.1:30000-45140 GCA_015478945.1 Trachelipus rathkii | reverse complement strand
AAAAAACAAAAAGAAAAAAAAGAAGAGGAAAAAAAAATATATATATATATTTATATATATAAATATTATATATTAAATATATTATTTTATTTTATTAAGAAATAATTTTTATAAAACACTGTGTAACTTTGATTAATAAAAGCTGTTTTAGTACATTAAATATTTTATTTTGTCGACTCCACATGACGCCGTATATCGATGGCCCCCTTAGGGGTCGCGACCCCGGTTGAGAACAAATGCTGTAACTATTTTTTTTACTTATCCAACAGTATTTTTTTGACTGACAGGAAATATTGAAGATATCAAATAAAAAACAAACACAAACATAATAGATATGTAGCTTGCTTTATTTGTGCGTGTGTGCGTGTATGTGTGTGTGTTTTCAAGAAATATATAGTGTGTAAGATTGAAATACAAAATATATGCAAGGTTGTTCTGATATTGTTTGTTATCTTGCTTGTTGTAATGCTAACAACTCTTAACAAAACAAAGTAAAAAGTGCAAATAAATACATGACACGAATGCATGATATTTAGTTAAAAATATTTAATAAGACTGATACAATAGAATAACCTACGTAACATAACCTAACTCACTAACCTAACTATCTACCTAACCTTAATCTAACTACCTAACTCACCTAACTTAACCTAACCTAACCTAACCTAACCTAACCTAACCTAACCTAACCTAATCTAATTCATTGTTTTTTTTATGCATCGTTGCTTCATATGTAAATGGTATGGTGTGAGGAGTAGAGTTTGAATTGAAGCTAGGAAGTGGTTTCAGATGTTATGAATCTATATATAAAAAACTGAATGTGGACAAAAGGTTAAAAAATTACTTATGTCAAGTGAAGAAGCATGAAGGAAAGGGAAACCCAATATGGAGGTGCATTCGATGAACTGGAAACCTTTATTAATACGGGTAGTAGAAGGGACAAAGGTCGAATAGACATGAGTTACATGGACAAAGGAAAGAGATAAATGATATAAGTGGAATTAAGAAATAGTAGATATGAGAATAACAATGGAGATGGAGACGGTAAACTGAGCAGGAGACGAAAGAGATGAGCATAGACATGAGTAGACGAACACAGGCTGAAATAATAAACGAAGGACAGATAAGACTGATGAGAAAGATGACGAGCAGTTAGACATGAGAAGATGACAAGGAGGCAATAGACATGATATGGACAGATGAACGAAGACGATGTATGAAAGATGAACAGAGGCAGATAGACATAAGAAAGATGACGAAGACAGATAAGACATGGAAGATGAACGGGGCCAGATAGACATAAGATGAAACTCAAATGGTCAAAAGCAGTCATAAAACCCTCCAAAGATCAAGTGCGGAAGACACATAAATTTGTCGCTATGTGGTTCCAAACGTTGCAGCCAATGGATTTGCGTGATAAAGGTCTCGGCATCGATCCTCTTATCCTAGAAACTCAACTTCTTAGGACCCTTCCTTCCACTTTCATAGGACAATGCCTGTGAGGGGTTATTACACACACAAACAAACATACATATATATATATATATATAATATATATATTATATATCTATATTATATATATATATATATATATAATATATATAATATAATATATATATATATATATATATATATATAAAAATTGTATGAATGTTTGTGTAAAGTGTGTGTATGATGTGTTCGTATTGTAAGGCGGCAGGTGGTAGGCGTGCGTACTTGTGAAAGAAGCGAAAACAATAGTATAATAAAAGGGGATATGAGTCATTCTCGCTTAGCAAAAATCCCAAACTGCAAGAGAGGAGAGAGAGAGAAAGAAGAGAGAGATAGAGAGAGAGAGGAGAGAGAGAGGAGAGAGAGAGAGAGAGAGAAGAGAGAGAGAGAAACTAGGAAATAGAGAGAGAGAGAGAGACGAGAGAGAGAGAGAGAGAGAGAGAGAGAGAGAGAGCAGAGGAGAGGAGAGGAGTCAACAATAACACAGTAGGTAAAGTAGAAATTGTAATAAGAATGAGAGAAACAAGAGAAGAAAACCCTTTAAAGTAACACGGGGAAACTCAAAGGAAAAATTTAATATATAACAAAAAAATTTTAATTAAAGCTGATAAAAACGTAATTGAAGCAATAAAAATAAATATGAAATAAAGAAAAATTGAGGTAAAAAAAAAAAAAAAGGAGGAGAGAGAGAGAGAGAGAGAGAGCAGAGAGAGAGAGAGAGAGAGAGAGAGGAGAGAGAGAGAGAGAGAGAGAGAGAATATCATTACTAAAGATGCTGTGTTTAATAATGATCATTCCTTAAAAGTTAAAAATGAAATAGGAAGCACTTCGAAAGTCAGGGAGGTATTGGATTCGTTCAGTAATTCATTTGCTTCTTCATTTATTAACTTCATTATTATTTAACAATAACATTCGTCACACTTCGTTCTTTTGATGTTATATTATCATATTATTCATTATTTCAATTCATTTATTTAATAATAATTTCATCAATTCACTCGTTTATTTGCTATATATTCATTCATATCTATGTTTACATTCATTAATTAAATTCGTTCTTTATTCATACTAATCATCCACTTAATAATATACTTCATCAGTTCATTCAAATTCTTTTTATTCTTTCACTTAATAAACAAATTATCAATTCCACGTCCTTTGATTCATCATTCATATCATTCATTTACTGATTCATTCATTCATTCATTCATTCAATTCATATCATTTATTTATCATTCATTATTCATTCATTATTCATTTCTTTTTATACATCTCATTCATTATTTAATCAATCTAATCTTGAAATCATGTATATACATTCATCAAATCATTATTTAAAGCATACTATTTTCACTCAGTTAATTTTACATTTCACAATTCATTCATTTATATATTCATTAATCATTCGTTTTTAATGATACATTCATTCTTTCATTCATCATTCATTATTCACTTAAATTAATACATTATCAATTCTTGTTTTACTCTGCAAAATAATCTGTTCATTTAATGTGTATCTAACTAATTTCATTAAATCTGCCTTTCTAACATAGCTAAATCGTTTTATTTAATGTGCATCTCAATTATTCATGTAAATCTTTATTCTTCTCAGCATTTACACGTTGCATTGATCAATCATTCATCATCTCATTTAATACACTTTATAATTATTTCTTCTTCTTTTTATTTATATTTAAATAAATGTATTCTTTCATTCATTTATTTAGTAATTCTTCATTCTTTAGTATCTCCATTCAATCATTCACATTTTATTCATTCATTATTAATACTTCATCAAATTATTCATTCATTTACATTTTATACATTAATGTTTCATTCATTCATTCATTATTCCATTCATTCATATCTATTAACTCATCTATCGGTTCATGTCGTTCCATCTCACTTGCATATCATTAAGTAATCGATTCATTTCACTTACCACTTCTTCATTCATTTTATTCAATTCTTCATTCATTGATATATGTTATTTCCTCGCTTTTCATATTAACATTCATTAATTCATTTTATCCCATGAATGACTATTCATTTATTCACAATCATTTATTCATTTATTCGAATTATTGATCATTCATTCTTCATTTTATTCATCCAATCATTTGAATATTTATTTTATTTATGATTTTGTTTGTTCATTCCTCATAAGTTAATTGATTCCATTTATTCATTTAATCGGAAGATTTTTCATCCATTTTAATTCATCAATTATGCATTCCTTTATTTATTCATATCCTACATTTCATTCAATTTATTCACTAATTTTTCAATATTTATTATTTATTCATTTTCTTCTTATATTCTTTTATATTCATTTATTTATTGTTTCGTTTATTCAATTAATAGTCATCTCACCTTGTGTTACAACGTAATTGTGTGCTATTTTTTCCCTCTATTATTCATCATTTATTATCTTTATTCATAACATTTTTCTTCTTCATTCTTCATTAATACATTCATTAATTATTCATTATTCATTATTTATTTCAGTATTTCATTTTATTAATTCATTATTTCATAGATTAATTTATTTCATCCAAAGATACATTGCATATATTCATTATCATTCAGTTTTCATTTATCATCCTTCGGTTCATTATTAATTCATTATATTTTTATCGTTCATTCATTTATTTATTTAATTCATTGACATTCATTTTTCCCCTCCAATCATATCCATTATTTTATTAATTTTATTTTATTTATTTTATTTTATTTATTCATTATTTCATTCATTCCTACATTTTTTTTTTTTTTTTTTGCTAAATTGGAAAGATTAATTACTTTGCATTCTCCGAAGATTTCTCATTTGCATCTCACGCACTGCAACAGCACGCAGCGCACAATGAAGATTATCTGCAATATTTAGTCTTCTACACTAGCTGATATTCAGAATTGGTATCCATTTATATGCAGTGTAATTGGGAGTGGATGTGAGTTTGGAGCGGGAGAACGGCAACTTTTTTCTTTTGTTCATTGTCTTTCCTTAGATACAGATAAGGGTGGAAGTGAACGTTGATGGAGAGTTTCATTTATTAGTCAGAATGAATTTTTATTGTTGTGTTAGTATTGGAATGTTCGTGGCTTTGCTGTTAGAATAAATGTGAAGTAGATAGAAAGTAGTGTCATGAAGGATGTGTAAAAATAATTAGTGATGAATTATGTTGATGAAAAGATGATGAGTAGGTCAACTGCTGCATGATTAACTTATAACCTTATGAAAATATAACATACCAATTTCATTATAATTTTAATAATACATTCCACTCTATATTCTCACATTTTCAACCTTTTTTTTTACATTACTCAGAATTTCAACAAACTCAGTCTGTAAAGACATCCATTAAATCTTTCAACTAGAATTTAAAGCCTTCTAAACTCACACTCAACTCTTATAAACTCAACAAATTCAATCTTTTATCACATATTCAACTCTATCAAATACATTTAACCCTTATGACTCATTCTATTCAACCCTTTTCTAATTCAACACATAACTCTCTAACTACAATAATAATTCAACCCCTTCTAACTCAGCGCTTCAAAACTTTTAGACAAAACATCAACTTTTTATAACTCAACACATCTTACAATCTATATCTCTAGATTCTGTCGAACTATATAAATCCTTCACACATTCATTTCATATGCGCCACACACACATTCAATCCATATACTGAGTGTATTCAATATTCATAATTTCATAACCCAACATTTTACTCATTTATACATACTCACCTATTATAAAAAAAAAATCTTCACCTTTCACTACATACTATCCGTCTCCTTTGATCTTCATGGTTAGTCTGTTAAAATTAATTAAATTAAAAATTAATAAAATATATTACTCTAATTTCTTTTTTCCCCGAAAAAGTTCTCATGACAATTCCTGAAAGTTCTTTTAAAAGCTTAATGCAATTTGCATGCAAAGAACGCATTTAATGCATCGAAAAAATGAGCTTCCACGAGATTTAGTAACTACATTTACTACAAGATTTAGTATGAGTATAGTAGAGTTTTTTAGTATGAGGTTTAGTATGAATATTTAGCATGAGATTTGGTGCTAGATTTAGTACGGTATTTCATGCAGTATATGTATTGATATCTTATTGTGTATTTATACTAGATTTAGTGCGATAATTAGGACAAGATTTAGTTTGTATACTTTGTTAACTGTCAAATCATGTCTAGATTTATTACGAATTAGCACGATATGGGTAATATATCTAGTATTCAATTTAGAATTCTAAATAGTACGAGTTTTTGCTATGAGCGTGTATAGATTTAGTAATAGACTTTAAGTTTAATTTAACGGTTCTATATATACTATATACTATATATATTTTATATATATATTATATATATATATAATATATATAATATATATATATATAAATATATATTATATATTATATATATATATATATATATATATATTTTATATATCTATATCTATACTATATTATATAATATACTAGGATGTGCAGACAGCTAAAGGTACGGTGCGGTTGTGTGGCGTGATGCGCACATTCTGGTGCTGTAAGGTGCTAAACCAAATCTGTATACCAGTGCGGTGCCAATTTTTAAAATATAGAGGTGCGGTGCGGTGCGTGCGGTGCGTGCGTGCGCCTGAAGAACATAAGAGCTGTGATGCGGTCGACAAAAATGAACTTTTGGTGCGTTCATCTGGTGCGGGTGCGCAAAAATTTTCGGTGCTACGGCAAACCCTAATATATTATCTATATATTATATATATATATATTATTATATATATATATATATATATATATATATTAATATATATATATATATATATATAATATATTATATATATATAATTATATATATATATATATTATCTATATATTTATTATATATATATATATATATTATATATATAGTATATATATATTATATATATATTACTATAATTATATATATATATATATATATATATATTATATATATATATCTATTTATAATATATATATATATATATATATATATATTATATATATGTATTCTATATATATATATATATAGTATATATATCAGGGCGATCCTAAAACTCGGCTGCTCGGGTTTGGCACTAGATATCATTATAGAAACGATCGATTATCACAATTTCGTAAAGTTACATAAATTCTCTTTATTTTTTTTTCGCAAAATTGGTCATTTGAGGAAATTGGTTAAGATGATTCATTTAAAAGATTAATTTAAAATTTAAACAAAATGTGTAAGAATCATCGTCATTAATAATGCTATTTTTCAATCAAATTTATAAAGGTACACCTCGGGCTTCTCAGAAATAGCCGAGAGAACTTTTTAGACAGTATACACATTCATGAATTTAATTTTTTGCAAGCTGTTTTTTTTTCTGCCTAGGAATCTAATAAAAAACTAGTTTTATTTATTTTTTTAATTTAAAATAACCATTTATTTGTTTTTAATGCACATTTCGGTAAAATAATTATATTTAAATTCTGATATCTGAATTTAGCTTTTGCAATCTCTTACTACAAATAACTTGTAAATAATAATGTAATAAAAACCAATTTAATAAATAAAGAAAAATATAAAAATATTAATAAAATACTATAATAAATATAAAAATAAAATAACTATGTAATAATAATAATTTAACAATAAAAGAATAATAATAACAGTTACACATCGAATCAATTTTAAATTAGAGAAAATATGTAAAATACCAATAACTCAAGTATCTAATGTGAATATTTCTCTGTGTGAATTCAATATATAGTATATATAATATTATATTATATATAATATATATATATATATATATTTTGATACTATATATATATATATATTAATATAGAGAGAGAGAGCAGAGAGAGAGAGAGAGAGAGAGAGGAGAGCGCCGAGTAAGGTAACAGTAATGGTTTCGCTCAGATATCTATATATATATATATATATATATATTATATATATATATATATATATTTATATATATATATATATATAATATATATATTATATATATATTATATATATATATTATATATATATTATAATATATATATATATATATTATATCAGAGGTGGGCACTTCCCGCTCATTTAGGGGTAGTCCTAGGCACTCCGACCTCGAGAACACGTAAGTCCGCTAGGCTCTCCGCACTTATTCAAGCCATTCACCCTCGCTATCGCCAGTCGCACGTCCGTCACGTCTCCGCTAAATATGTGCACTTCCAACAAAAGATTTTAATGATTAACTACAAATAGTATATTTCTTACAAAAAATTTATTTATAATATTATATGAAAAATTGAATGAATCTTTACAAAATCTCAAGATTTTCCACTTCCTCCTCAATGACGTCTCAAGGACAAGAGATCCATATTCCCTTTCAAAAAGATTAGGCTCAAAATTAAAAGCAGTTAAGGCTGACCTCTTTTGCCCTCAAAATATCACACAATACAAAATTATTCGCTCTACAGCCGCAGAACTAGGGATAGGTGTATTATATTTATGAACAAAGTAACAAATTCTGCTATGCTGAAAGGGAAGATGTCTTGGTGAGAGGAGTGCTGGTTTTAGTTCATCCAGCAGTCCCTTGCTAATTTAAGGTCCTCACCTATATCATTCTGCCTCCCTTCTGAAATTTTGACAACCTGGTCCCCATAAGAGGTCTATTTCGTCCAAGATTTAGTAAATCCAAGCCTCGAATCCTGCAGAGTCGATGCTAATGTTACGTATCATATATATATATATACTAATATATATATATACTTATAATATTTATTTATATATATATATACTATATATATATTATATATATATTATATATATATATATATATATATATATATATTATATTAATCATTCTGTGTAAACCCAAATATATATAATATATATATATATATATATATATATAATATTATATATATATATATTTATATATATTATATATACTATATATATATATATATATTATATTAATATATATATTAATATTATATAATATATATATATTTGTGGTTTTTACACTGAGTTGATTTAATATTGCTAGTTTTATAGTAAAATATATTCTAATTAAAGTTATAGAAGGGAAATAGCCATTCAGATCTATAAAATCTATTTAAATGTTATTTATTATATATATGGTCTTTAATGAGGTTGAGATTATTTTTGGAAATTTAATTATTAAAAAACAGTCTTAGACTAAGAGTATAATTAGTTATAAACTTAAAATAAAATTATATATTTCTTTATTATAAGCCAATAGAAATTCTTATAAGTTAAACTATATTTTATTTTTTAAAAAAGGTGAGGAACAAAAGAGCGGAAACTTTTTTTGATCCGCACGTGAAAGTCCGCTAATTTCCTGACGACTCCGCACCTCCGCTGTACGACCTATTCTGGTTACCGCTCGGAATGCCCACCTCTGATAATATATATAATATATATTATAATATATATAATATATATATATATATATATATATATATATATATATATATATATATATATATATATATATATATATATGTTATATATATATATATATATATATATATATATTTATATATATTTATATTATATATATTAATTATATATAGTAATATATATATATATATTATAATATTATATATATATATATATATATATATATATATATATATTATATATCATATATATTATATATATATATTTATATATATAATTATATATATATATATATATATATATATATATATATATTATATATATAATTTTATATTATAATATATCTATATATATATTATATATATATATATTATATATAATATATATATATATTATTTTATATATATATATATATTATATACTATAATATATAATATATATATATATATATTATATATATATATATAATATATATATATATTATATATATAATATATATATATATATAATATATATATATATATATATTATACATATATATATATATATTTATATATATATATATATAATATATTATATATATCATATATATATATATATATAGCTATATATATATATTATTATATAATATTATATTATATTATATATTATAATATATTATATATTATATATATATTATATACTTATATATATATATATATATATTATATATATATATATATTATATATATTATAATTATATATATATATATAATATATATATATAATAGTAAATATCTATATATATACTATATATATATATATATATATATATATATAATATTACATATATAATATATATATATATATATATATATATTATATATTATATAATATATATATATATATATAATAGTATATATATATATTATATAATATATATATACTATATATATATATAACTATATATATCTAAGAACGCTCGTGGCGCAGGAGGTTGGAGCCGCGATCTCATACGAGAGGCGCTGTTCAAATCCTCCGCGTTGCAGTTGGAGTTTTATGTCTGGGGGAAGACTTAAAACTCGACCTGTGAACAGATGGTGGGCTGGTTTGGGATAGCGGCTTTTAGTTCGATTCTGTGGTCCCCACGTGTTACCCCCTGCATAGGGGATAAAGCACGTTAAAAGGTAGGTAGTTTATATATATATACTATATATATATAATATATATATATATAGTATATATTATATATATATATATTAATTATATTAATATATATATATATATTATAATATATACATATAATATATTATATATATATTATATATATATTATATATTTATATATATATATTATATATATATAATATAATCTAATATATATAATCTATATATATATATATATTTTAATATATAATATATAGTATATATATATATATATATATATATATATATTACTCTTAAATAAAACTATCTCGTCTAAATCTATATAATTTTAGATATATATATATATATATATATATATATATATATATATATATATATATATATATATATATATATATATATATATGTAGGAATCGAGAACCCCCTCCCCCCATCGCTTTAATTCCTGTACACCGTCGGACAGTCATATGAACGCAGAGAAACTAAACGAAGATCGTAATGTAATATGAGAATATACTTAACGGCGAGTCTGTTTCCAACTTTCAAATTTTGAGGGAGTCTACTCTCGGAAAGGAAGGAAAGAGGGCACGGTTAAAATTCGTTGGCATTATCGAAGCCGGTTTATTTTGAATTTATTGTGAAATAATCTTTGATAATTTTTTATGTGAATTGTTATTAATTATGGCAATATACTATTATTAATACGGTGTAATTCTCCTGTTAATTTTAAATGCGAATGGTTATTAATCTTGACGATATATAAGAAACTGAGTTAGTTCTATATTATAATGTGAATTGTTATTAATTATGACAATATACTATTATTAATACGGTGTAATTCTCCTGTTAATTTTAAATGCAAATGGTTATTAATCCTAACAATATATAAGTAACTGAGTTAACTCTATATTATAATAGAAGAGTGTATAAGAGTACTTGATCTGGCAAGAATCTGTTCATTATTATTTGCTATTATATGCTAATTGGATTAAAAATTTATTCTACATTGAACTGTTCATTATTTGAACCATAAATTTCACTTATGCAAAAAACTTTAATTTAATTAATATTAAGCAATAAATATAGGAAGTGACAATCATCTTTATTTTCCCTTGTGCTAGTCTTAATTAATTAGTACAAGATTGGTGACCACCACTGTGACTCGAATAAACAACCTTTCTGATCAGAAAAATACAGAAAGTGAAAACTAATAATAAAATAGTTAAAATTCTAGTGAATCAGAACCAGTGAAGTGAAAAGTGCCATCTCAAAGTGAGAGTGAAAAGCAGAACACAATTTAAATTTCCCAAAAAAGTATAGCTGAAGACGATAAAGCGCTAATAATAAAAAAAAAATTACGTTAAAAATGCCAAATTCTAAAAGGAAATCACCCATTATTTGAAACAAAGGAACAAGCATGACTATTATAACTCGATCCCAAATCTTAAAGTCCAATCAACCTCTCTCTGAAGAAATTCTCTTAAACGAGAGAATAGGGGAAGGAGACGATTCATCTCAATCTGAACCCGAAGAATCTTCCACTCACGAGAGCGAGATCGTCCGCCTGATAGCCGCACAAGATAAGAGCACCCAAGAGATGCTCGCTCTCATTAGAAGCATCATAGACCTGATGAAAACGCTATGCCAAACTTCGGAAAACCCTACCGCCGCAAACGATGATCAAAATTCAAGGAGGAAGGGCTCCAACCACTCAAGATTTGGCAACATCGCGATAGAAGCGAGCACGGAGGGTTTATGCTTCTTCCACAAAAAATTTCTTCACCGTGCTTTCAAATGCGAGGGTCGGTACTGTGCAATGTATCAACTAATCGCCCAAAGTCCCCAAACTCCAACTGCGCAGAGGGCGACTCCTGAGTCTTCCCAGCAGGGAAACGCTTAAGTCGGCCTATGTATCATCCTATAGGCCGAGAAAGGGTACCCATGCAAGGTAGTAAGGTATTTAAAAATAAAGATTTCAATGCACATATGTCCTGCAATAATAATTATGCAACTAGCGTAAATTCTTGGAGAAGAAACTTCAATCGGTATAGTAATTATAATAATAGATATGGTAATTATAATAAATACAGTTATAATAATTATTATGGTAATTACAATTATGATAGGGACAATAATTATGACTATAATTGCCATAATAACAGAAATTTTAATTATGATGATAATTATGTGTATGGAAGAAATTTTAATTATAATAACAATTATGAATATGGTAAAAATTTTAATCATAATAATAATTATGGATATGACAATTTTTATAATTATAATACTAATTATAATAATAATTATAGGTGGAGTAGAAATAATAATTCTAGCAATGATTATAGCAATAATAGAAATTTTGAAGGTGAATCTAGAGCTATGGCGACTGATTATGCTGTGACTCTGGAGGCGGAAACTACGCCTGGCAGTGAGTCGCATAGGCCAACTCACTCTCACAATAATGTGACTGAGGAGGCGGCGGAGGTCAGTTCCCATTTAAAACTGAATTGTAATCCTACGCATGCAGGAGAAAATAGTAATAATAGCCAAATTGTTGATTTAGGGGGTCAGGGAGAAACTCATTTTTTAAGGGTAAATTGTGTTGATTTTAAAGAGAAGGAATTTTCTCTTCCTATTGAAGGGGATCAGGGGTCATTAGAATTAAATAACATTGTATGTAATTTGTATGACAATATGAATACAGAAGTGTCTGACAACTCGAAAAAAAACTGCCTCTCAGGTGAGGGCGACGGGTGCTAATAAATTGTATTATGTTTTAGATAAAACTAGTAATGAGTCTTACCTACTAGATTCGGGGAGCTGCCTTGACCTTACCAGAGCTTCCGCAATAGATAAGCAAGGTGCCGCTATTGGCACTGTCAAAGCAGCAAATGGAGAATTTATAAACATTTATAGCAAAAAATTAATTAAGGTTGACATTGGTTTGGGGAAACTCTATGACATTTACGCTTTCACGGCAGACATTAACTTTAACGTCCTCGGCATGCCCTTCTTAAAAAAATATGGCTTTATTATCGACTTTAAATATCACTACCTACTCGACCCTGAGACTAATCGCTGCGTTTCAATTGACAATAAAACTTTTGACATCTCTTCGGACATACAAAATTCTGTTTTACCTCTGTCTTCTGTTTCTTTGGACGTTCCTCTTTGTGAGAACGAAATGATTAATAACTTAATTAAAGAATATAAGGAAATATTTTTAAACCCTTACGAGGAGCCCAATTTAAACTTGAAAAATGAACAGCTAGCCAGGTGGCGCTTCATCTGCGCGACCTACAAGGATGAAGGGGGTGGAGTCGGTTGTAGTAATACTATTAAAAAAGGGGGGAGGGGGGATGAGAATAACCCTTTAAAGAGAGAAATTCTATGCGAGTTGGCGGACAATTACCCGTACCATGTTGAGGTTAGCGGAGAGCCCATACAATTGAAAAGCAGAAGCATTGCGCCGCATTTATATGAGAGAGCGAAGGGAGAAATCAATAAGTTGCTGGAGTCGGGAGTTATAAAACGCTCGAGGAGCAACTGGCAGTTTCCAGTGTCGTTCCTGCCAAAATCGGATGGGAGAGTAAGACTGGTGGTAGATTTGAGACTGCTCAACCAGAGATCGGTCTCAGATAATTTTACGCTGCCTAAAATTAAGGATATTTTTCAATTGCAACATTGCAAATTGTTGACAAAGCTGGACCTGCGCCAGGCCTATTACAACATCCCTGTCACGGAAGAAACTCAAAAGTACTTTACCATTACGTGCCCCTTCGGGAATTATAGCTTCAACTATCTAATTCAGGGTCACAAGTGCTCTTCTAGCGCCTGGCAGAGACTCATGTCAATATTGTTTGGTGAGTTAAAGAACGTCTTCGTGTACTTAGATGATATACTTATCTCGAGTTTAACTATAGAAGAACATGTTGCGACTTTAGAAGAAGTTTTCAAGAGATTAAAATACATGAAAATCTGTCTTAACCCCAAAAAGTGCTTATTGGCGGTAAAAGAATTAGAGTTCTTGGGCTTCAATATTAGCGAGAAGGGAGTTCTGCCTAGTCAGGAGAAGATAGAGGCAATAGTGAAGGTTGCAAAGCCTGTCAACATTAAACAACTTAGAGCGTTTCTTGGCCTGTACAACTTCTGCCGAATCAATATAGCAGACGCTGCCCGGTATTGCAACCATTGACCAATATGTTGAAGAAAAAACCTGCTTCGGCCAAGAAAATAGTCTGGAACCTAGATGCCGAACGAGCTTTTAAAGAAGCAAAGGCGGCAATGATAAAGGCTACCTTATTATCGTTTCCTGGTGAGGAAACGGAGTTGCAACTGTACACGAAAGTGAGTGATGTTGCAATGGCGAGCGCCTTAATGGGAAACGAGGACCCAACTAAAATATTTGCCTTGTATAGCGCGGTGCTGAGCGAGGCAGAAATGGGATACCCGCAAATCACGAAGGAATTGATGTGTATCAATAATAGCTTGCAAAAGTATGCTTATTTGATAGCGAATCGCAAAATTGAAATTTGTACATGCAATAATGGCATTATCATGAACTATAAAAGGAAAAGTACAGATAAAATGCATGATGCTCGAGAAATAAGGTTATGGAATTCGATAGCAAGCTTTGACATCGAGTTTAAATTAATATCTAAAGCCAAAAATAAATTAGCTATTCACTTGAACGAGCTAAATGAAGAAAACGAGCATGTAGAAATTAAGAAATTAGACTTAAAATTAGCCTTCATAGAAAATGGAGAGTGGACGGTACTCTCTCCAACAGGTCAGATTGCTATGGAAACCGACTTACGGTCGGGGGAAGGGTCTAGTAAGATGGGACATTTAAATACTATAGCAAAAGGGTTGAACATTGGAACGCGAGTCGAGAAAGAACGGAATTTACTAGAATATTTTAATAATAATAATAATAATAATAATAATAATAATAATAATAATAATAATAATGATGATGATAGCCGTAATCACGGCGGAGATACCGATGAGGGGTTTAATAATAACGATTTTGATGATTTCTTCGTAAACCTTATAACTTATACTAAAAAGGGA
>JABUQX010015662.1:0-25000 GCA_015478945.1 Trachelipus rathkii | reverse complement strand
TGCGAAACACACACCACCTACCCACATACACTAACTAACCCAACTCTTATCTAACACTCAATTCGCCCTAGAACATCTTTTATTAAATCATAGAGGCTACTGGAAAAAAGATTTTGATCCCTTCGTTCCGTTGTTGGCCGTTAATACTTTGTAACTCATTAAGCAGTCCTTAGAGAAGAGAATATGTGACGACTCCTTTCTACAGAGTCCTTAAACCTCTCCTATGAGGTTAGAAGCATAAACGCCTTTTTCTAGGCGCAGTAACAACCATCCTTTGATGACAGGACTGTCGGTGATGAAAATTCCTCTACTATTGTTAACACATGTTCCGAGATTCAAATAGCATGCATATATATATATATAGTATAATATATATATATTAATATATATATATATATTATATTATATATATATTATATATATAATATAATATATATATAATTTATATATATTATAATATATGTTTATAATATATTATAATATATATTATTATATATTAGGAACAGCCTTAAGAGAGCCACATCATATCCAAAATTACAACAGCTACGGGAAAAGAAGGATACAATTGCTGGAGCTCCTGGCAAAATTTTCCCAAGGAAACTGTAAAAAAAAAAAAAAAAAAAAACAAAAAAAAAAAAAAAACAATCCAATATCTCGAAAACTACAAAAACTACAGGGAAAAGAATACATTTTTGGGATCCTTGTAAAATTTTGGTTAGGAAAATGTAAACAAACAAAAAAATTAAATATAAAATTGAATTTTTTTTTGGGGGGGGGGTTGCTGGGACTAGTTATATATATAATATATATTCATTGTAAAGGTATTACACGGTAATTTAGGGGGCTCGAGCCTACGGGGGAACACAGGGGGACGTTTTCCATACCCCGTAGGGGGGGGCGGAGGAACCCCCGCGACACCCATACAAAAGAGCGGGGGTTCCGGAGACCTCCCCGGAGGGGGAATTAGTCCTACCCCGTAGTTCCCCGGAAGGCCGAGAGACCCCGACTCCTGCCATCGGTGCGGTATACACTTGGGGTATTCTTTAGTTAAAAAAAGCAAATTTATAGAATAGTCTTTTACTTTTAACGAGTAACATAAAGGTCTTTAAATAGGCCTCTAGTCATATTATTATAATTATTACAGTAATTTTTTTTTATTTTTTATTTTTTACATTTTCCTATCAAAATTTTACAGGATTCCAAAAATGTATTCCTTTTCGCTGTAGCTATTGTAGTTTTTTGGAATATAATATTTTTTTTATTTTTATTTAAATTTTTTTTTTTTTACATTTTCAGCATAAAATTGGCATTCCAGCATGTATTCCCTTTTCCGGCGGTAGCTGTTGTATGTTTTTGAGATTATGGATTGTGGCTCTCTAGAGGCTGACCATATATATTATATATATATATATATATTAATATATATATATATATATGTATATTTATATATATATATATTTTATATATTAATATATATAAGTATTTATATTATATATATATTATAATATATTTATATATATATATATAGTAGTGACGAGGAGGTGACCGGCTACAGCTTTTTCTCAAAAAGTATAAGAGATATAGGTCTGAAAACTTGGAATATAATGTAATATATGGGATAAGCTCGAATCCGTGTAATTTTCAAGTCTGTAGGATGTATATAGAGGGGGTCACCCCCGAGGGTGGACGCGGATATTGCGCTTACGCCTTTGTTGCTTGATCTGCGTGGGTGCGAGTTTAAGCCTAACGAGAGTTGGGATCGAGTGTGATGAACGTAATACTCGGCGGTAGGGAGATTTTGACACAAAAGAATGCAAATTTTGTTTTACATATTATTATTAATTATTATTATTATTATTATTATTATTATTTTATTATTATTATCTATTATTTATTAACGAAGAAGAACGCCGTAGGCGTTACTTCTGAGTTGTTTTTAATACTCTCTTCTGTGTCTTCCTTCGTTACTTCTACTCTCTCATCGTCCAGTGTCTTCTTTTACAATAGAGATCAAACACCGATTCATTGCGTTCCTTCTGCCTTTTGGAACGCGTCTAGCCAACGACTCAAGCCCAGGTTTGCGCGTCCCGCAGGGTTCGACGCCGACTCCGACTCGACTCCCGACTCTGGCTCTGGCTCCGACTCCGACTCCGACTCGACTCCGGCTCCGGCTCCGGCTCGGGGCGCGGTGCGCTTTGGTTTCAGCTCTGGGCTCCCGTGTGCGGTTCTTACTCCGCTTCCAACACCGTTTGAATGAACGAGTCTTTGATTTTTATTTTATTATATTATTATTATTATTATTATTATTATTATTATTATTATTATTATTATTATTATTATTATTATTATTATTATTATTATTATTATTATTATTATTATTATTATTATTTTATTTATATTATTATTATTATTATTATTATTATTTTACGGAGCTTGCGTCTTATATGCACTTTACACATAGCAGTACCAACAGCAAATGGGTATGCTTTTCCCTCGACATCTCTTATATACACTCTTATAGTTCTAAAATCTGCATTGTTCAAAGGTATATAATGCACACTAGGAAAACTTATAATTCTCGTATCTTTAGGAAAATGTACAGCTCTAAGCAACTGAGTTTTAGTACTGCCCACATACTGAGATTCAACAATATCACTGTAAACATACGCTACACCTGGATCTTGAAACATCTTAGAAGGTAGGCATACAAAATGTAATGAGCTCTCGGTATCAATTTTTGACACATGCTCTTCCATCGTTGGTATATATCGTATTAGATCCTTTACAGATGTTTTGATATCATTATTTTGCAATACAGGGTCTTCACGCCCATAATTACATTTACGAAACCATTCTGAAGGGTGGAAAATAAATAAACTTCTATCTTTCAAATTCACATGAGCTTGAGATTTTAAAGTGATTAACGCGTTATCCTCGTTAAAGGGTTTATTAACTAGAAAAACTAAATCTTTACATAATTGACTTGTTTCAAATTTTTTGTTTAAATCCACGAACACATCTGTAACAGATTTATAAAGACCTCGATTTATATAATATTTTTCATAGAAATAATCTTTTTCATCATGTTTGACAACGGTCATATTAGCATTAATTTTTAATACATTTTTAACATGTTCAGAATTTCTAAATATTATAAACGCAGAATGGGTCTCTGGTATATTCTCAACATCAGCATCTATTATCATCTCACATAATCCTGCTTCATACACTTCTCGTTCTAGTTTTATAGGATTCAATAATTGGGTTGTATAGTCTGATATTTTATTACTAGGATACAGATCCATTGATGCCGATGAAGGCAGCGTTAGATAGAGATGATCTTCGCTCTCCATTGTCACAATATGTACTAATCACTGTTTCTTAATTTCACTAGCCTTTATATAACTATTAAACTTCATAGGGTAGCCTAACCATTTGACAAGATACTGTTTATTTTTACCTTTCCCTTTAGAACCTAATATTTTTTCTATTTTATACTCATGATTCTCAGGATCGAATCGTATTTTCTGTATTTCTTGTTTATAGAACCCCCCTTTTATTTTTTCGCCATCTAAATCTTCAACATAGTATAATTTTAAACCATCTTTAGGGAATTCTCTAATGGCATCTACTTTAAAGACTTCCTTTGACCATCCCTGTTCATACCCTTTTCTGAAATTTTCACCCAACCTCGATACTCTCACATAATCTCCAACTTTAACATCCGTACTATCTTTTATTTTACGGTCTGTGTTAATATGTTTCGTTGGCATTGTTTTCATCATTTCTGTTGGTGTCTTCTTAATTGTACGATGGTAACTTCTATTATAAGAGTAAGCTAGATCTTGTAGTATATCTATATATTTAAACGTGTTTCATTTTCGTAAAATATCTATGCATTCTTCTCTTATTAGGGTTTTTTTTTCCTGTTGCACTCTGTTCAACTATTGCTGCATTATTAACCGAAAATGTATGTATAGTACCTATACCAATAATCTGTAATATTTCTTTTGGAAACTCTTACCTAAAAAATTCTTTGACCTTGTCTGTCCATAGTAAATGAGGATAGCGTCCTTCTTTATTTATAATTTCTCTAACAGCTAATGCAACTGTTTTTGACTTTTTATCTTTTAAAGCCTTTAACCATAAGTATCGTGAGTATACATCTATTACGAAAAGAATATATTGATAGTCATCATTGTATACTTTATATCTTATCATATCTGTTAAGTCTAATTGCCATACATTATCTAAGTAAGGGGCTATGGTCTTTCGTGTCGGAAATTTTTTTCGTATAGGTTTATGTAACGTAAATGCATCCTCTCCTTCTAAATATTTTTTCAATTCTTTTTTATTAAGTTGAGGGAACTTTGATGCAAACCTCGAAAACCCTCCATAACTATAAGGTTGTTTCACATCGAAATAATATTTATCAACCACATCCTTAGCCTCCATTATTAACACTGACATATAAAAAAAAAAAAAAAAATTATATATATATATATATATATATATATATATATATATATATATATATATATATATATATATATATATATATATATATATATATATATATATATATATATATATATTATATATATTATATAATATATAACACAGGATAAAGAAACAATCATAAGAAAAAAAAGCAATTTTAATATACATCTTACATAAAATGTTTTTACATCATTTACAATTTTATAATCATAATAAAAATAAAAATATTACATTTCGTATTAATTTATATATATATATATATATATAATATATATATATATTATATATTATATTATATATTATATATAGTAATATATATATTATATATATATATATATATATATATATATATATAATATATATAGATATACATTTTAACAAGATTGAGGTTGCTTATTAACATTTAACATACAATGTGTGCAGTCAATGTATTGTTCTAAACTTCCGAGACCTTCTGTCGTGATATAAGTATAAATATCACGTGCTGATATTTTCAAAGATTGTTCATTGTATCCGGGTGTTTTCATCTCTTTTTCATAGAGAAAGGTGAATTTTTCAAGATTGAGAACATCGATAACTGATGTTTTCTGTGATTCGAACATATTGTGTTTCAATCGTACATCGTCATCTACGCACGCTGCTCTAAGTGTGATCAGCTCATCCTCTTTTGCTTTACCTATAGTATACTATCGCTCATCCAGATATAGATCTAATACCATCGGACAGCGCTTCGCTATTCAACTATATCTATATCAATCTCCGCTCCGATTACGCATAACACTGTGCTATAAGGGAATCGTGTAATATTTTCTGTCTCTCTGCTCACTAGCCATTAGCGCTTTTATCCAAATCACTACAAAACTGACGTGAAGCTGCATAACCATAAGACCTGACAAACCCGTCTGAAAGTAATAGAGAACGCACCACATAATAGTCTCATTATAGACAGTACATATAATACAGAATAGGCTTCCAACTTGTATGCCTTAATGTAGTGATAATAAAACACATGATGCTCATTCATTCAAAGATGATCTTCCACGTTATCAAATCCACACTCACAATTAAATGTGTACTAAAGCTTCCACCATATAGAAGTTTCTGATTAACAGAATAGAAAGAATGCTTACTTTTCATTTATCCAGTATTAACTTCGTCAAAACACTCGACTACAGTTCTTCACAGGAGAGGAAAAATGGCCTATCTTAGTAATTAATGGGCGGTCTCCAATCCTGATAAGATGAATCGGAAGCATGCAAGTAACGTTCTTCCGTTCGGTCTTTACGTCGGAAAGTTAAATTAAGGAATATCTTTACGGATGCGATATCTTCCATTGTCACAATATCGTTTACAATTATCTCTCACTTCTACAAGAGAAGAAACCATGGTTTATAGTTTTAATGTCAGACGATTCAAAACAATGATGAGCTCAGCTGTCCCTCTTTGGTGCACCCGAAGAAGAATCCTCTCTCTCTCTCACAATAACGAAAGATCGCATAACCTATGGTCTAAGTCCAGATCTCTCGCTTTGACGTACATACGTAAAGAAAATCTTCCTACACGTTGTCTGACATCGCCACTAACAAGAATGAAGGGGAGTGGCATATAAACTATTGCGTAATGTGTTATGTTTTTCTTATCCCTAATGGATTTCTCTTGTAATATAGCCTTAGGCTTACATTTTTAACCATTCCCGACTTACACTTATCTTTTTTCGTAATTTCTTTGCGCTAGGGTAAGGTTGTTTGTTATTTCGTTTTCTGAATAACCCTAAAGATGAAGGTGTTGATATCACACCAGGTGAAGAGCCTGAAGCTATAGCCTTAGGTGTAGAATACACGTTTTCTACATCAGCTAAACGATCCATATTTAATATTAAACTTTTTGGAAAATTAATGGTTCTTAATTTTTGTTTTATTATATTCCAGCCTATAACTGGATTTCTTTTCCAATTGCGAACAAGATCCGAAACCAAATCCACGATATTTGATCCTATAATGGGTCTGCCATCTATCACAATTTGCCCTGTAGTGTCCCAATTAATTTGTCCTTTTAATGTATTATATAACGCTAAGCCTTTATTTTTTATTGTAGGAGGTAGACTGGTTTCTAAAATGTTTTTAAAATCCTTATTACCTTCTGTTTCTTCATGCTCGTTTGTAGACACTGATGTATTATCAATGGTGTATTTTTCTTTCAATTCTATTAATTTTTGTAATACCTCTTGATATTTAACTCTTTTATCATGAATGTTCATATGTGAATTTAAAATTTGACCGAGTTCGTTTTCGATACTTGACATTTGCTGTAGTTTAGGATCATATAAAGCAGTAGGTTGAGTCTGTTGTTGCTGATGTTGTTGTTGTTGTTGTTGTTGTTGATATGTATTATTATTCATTTTTTCGTAATCTGAGAAGGGTATAATAGCAACTTTCTTCATTATTATTATTATTAGTTTTGACTACCCAACAATCTGGATAGAACAGGGCCTACAATAGAAAATAACAAGGGTAGGAATACACCACTTCCTTTCAACAGTAATTTCTTTTTTTTTACAAAATTCTTCTTTTTAATTTTACGAGTAAGTTTTTTAATGATGTTACTATGTCTACGTAGCTTTTGTTTCTGATGTTCTTTTATGGGCACATTATTATTTATAAGATTAAGACACACTTCACAGATACATCGAGCGAAAGCCTGAATTTTGTAGATGTTTGGTTTTTTCAGCTTTACTAAGTTTCCTATAATTTTTTATAATGGGTAAATATTTTTTCACTAACTTGCTCATTTTTATTCAGGAATGTAAACAGTTTCAGTTTCTGTAGGCAGGATGTTTGTACGTAACAATACTCTATATGTGTTCTTAGGGTGAAGATCACATACTAAATAACCATGAGGTACAGATGTAACTTCCTTATATACCTTTAAAAATTCTTTTCTTTGATTCGGGAACATTTGAGTGGCTAATACATTAATCTGACTTACGTCTCTTCTTTGACCAAACAATATTAAATATTGAGTATTTAAAGACACATCTCTCATATACTTATTCTGATGAAAAATGTTCTGAGTTATAAAAAACACCGTGACGTTTAAATGATGAGAGTAAACAGTGAAAGTTTCAGCTATATCTTCATTCAGTTTATGCATCAGATCATCAAGGATTATAACTTTATGACCCTGAATATTTTCTAGACTTTTAACATCATATACACCTTCATGAAACTGTATTATATCTTTATACTCGTTAAATTTTTCTTGATAAACATTATAACACCAGATAATTTTAACTGGATATTGCTCAAATAGGTCAGGGAATTTTAAAAATTTTAATAACGCAAACGTTTTACCTGATCCTGTTGGACCACACACTAGAGATGTACATGGTGAACGGAAGATGAATTTTTGTAACATGTGCATCTTGATGTTACATGTACATTAATGACACGAAACATTAATACATACAGCTCTATATACATATATACAGCTGTTAGGGGCGGGGCTTGTAGGGATTACATAACATTTCTTCACAAGGGTATATTTAAGTGGTCACTGAGAGAGGATGGGGTAGTTATAGATTGGGTACCATCTTGTGAGCATCTAGGTGTGTATGTAAGGATGATATGAGTTAGAATAATAATAATATAATAATAATAATAAATAATAATTAATAATAATATAATAATATAATAATAATAATAATAATAATAATAATAATTTTTTCTTATTACAGAACTTGTGTAGTGAAAAACGAAAAAACATGTCTATCTTCAATGTGTTTAATACAAACAGAATGCAGAACATGATGAAATGTTAGCTGAAGTTTTTATAAAGGGTTTTTTTATTTAATTTAATAAACAAAAATTTGAATTTTTCAGATTTTATATACAAAAGTAATAAACGTTAATTTTAACGAAATTTTAAAAAAGTTAATTTTCAGATTTTATTATAAAAAGTTAATAATTTTTTTTTTTTAATTTTTTACAATTTTTATTTTTAAAAGTTTCAAGTTTTATTATATTTATTTATTTTTTTTTTTTTGTATTATTACAGTTCCGGCCATTCTGTTATATCAATGGTAGCAATGGTGTTGGTGGTGGGGCAAATGGATCAAATGAAGGATCTAATGACGGAAAGATCGATACTGATAGCCAAGATGGACAACAGCCACAACAACAACAACAACAACCCTCCCAACGACAATCTCAAAATAAAAGCTCTGTAGAGGGAAGTAAAGACAAAACACCTACTGGTCGTAAGAAGAAACAAGCAAAACGACGATTGACCACATCCAGAACCTCTCGGAGTAATATGACCAATGCTCAATGTGAGGAAACCGTAGCGAACAGTAAAGGAGAAACTGTTCCTGGTCGTAAGAAGAAGCAACCAAAACGACGATTGAATGTTCATGGAGCACCTCGTGTCAACTATGTCGAAACTGAGAGACGTAATGAAAAATGCAGACAGCTTGTGGAGAACGCCCAATGGAGTCCTGATGCTGCAGCAACAAGTTCGACAGTAACGAGACCATCAGCCTTACCATCCTCTAATGCAGAGATGGACATAGATGGACATGTTAGTGGTAGTCCAGAGGAAGCTACGCAAGACGCGCATGCAGATGGCTCTCCTAGAGGAGTAAGTGTATTATTATCATTATTATTATTATTATTATTATTATTATTATTATTATTATTATTAATATTATTATTATTATTATTATTATTATTATTATTATTATTATTATTATTATTATTATTATTATCACTCTATAAAGCATATAATTATTATTATTTTTCATCTTTTTTAAATTTATGGTGAATACATATATTTATTTTAGTTACGAATTAATTCATTTTTATAAAATAATCTTTTCAGAATTTACCATTATTGACTATTCTTTCTCTCTTCTTCTTCTTTCTTCTTCTTCTTCTTCTTCTTCTTCTTCTCATTCTTCTTCTTCTTCTTCTTCTTCTTTTTTCTTCTTCTTTTTTTTCTTTTTCTTCTTCTTCTTCTTCTTTCTTCTTCTTCTTCTTCTTCTTCTTTTCTTCTTCTTCTTCTTCTTCTTCTTCTTCTTCTTCTCCTTCTTCTTCTTCTTCTTCTTCTTTTCTTCTTCTTCTTCTTTTTTCTTCTTCTTTTTTTTTTTCTTTTTCTTTTTCTTTTTCTTTTTCTTTTTCTTTTTCTTTTTCTTCTTCTTCTTCTTCTTCTTCTTCTTCTTCTTCTTTCTTCTTCTTCTTCCCTCTTCTTCTTCTTCTTCTTTATTCCCATTCTTCTTTTTGTTAGTATTACTATATTCTATACATAATATATATATATATATATATATATATAACATAGATATATTTTATATATATATAATATTATATATATATATATATATATATATATATATTATACTTTACATTTATGTGTGAAACTATTTCTTATCGTTATGTTCTCTTTTTTTTTTTTTTTTTGATAGAAAAAAAGGAAAAATTAAGATTTTGTAGTTTACTTCTTCGATATTGAAAAGCGGGTTGGGTATGGGAAAAAGTCTGGGATTTTTAGACGTGCCAACAAAGTTACCGGATTAGAGTGGACGAAGGTCTCAGGGTATTTAATAGGGGTTTAGACTTAAGCGATGCCTTTAATAGGGTCGTATTAGATGTCATTAGGCATCTAAGAGAGGAGATTAATTACAGACAGTATGAGGCTCGTTTTACGTTCACTTTTAACGATGGAGCACGAAATCAATTCGTTGTAGTTGTACCTTTCAGAGAAATAAGTGATGAGGATATAGTATCTCATTTATGCAATAGGCTTGAAACCGCATTTCAGTCTGGTGATCAATATACATTTTCTGATTTTATTATCGAAGTCAAGATTGTTCATAACCCATCAGGGTCAGGAATAATTATTCCTACAGGTGCAAAGTTCGAGGGAGTCGATGGATTGAGTACAACTCATTTATTTAGAACAGAACATCCAAGAATAAATAAAAAGAAACGAATAACTATTAAAATTGATGATACTGTAGGTTGTGGATTTAAAGCAATAGCTATGGCCAAAATGTATAAGGCAGGTAAAAAGTCCCGTGTTATAAAATCAAATGCTTTGAAAACGGAGGGAAAGAAAATCGCTGACCAGTGTGGATTGGTATATGCTGAACCATTAAGTTCTGATAAATTTGAAATAATAGAGAGAGTCTTAAAATGTAGGATTTTTGTGTATAGTAATGATGGGGAAAGAGGATTCAGTGTGGTGCATAGACCTACTGAAGAAGATCGGGAAAAACCATTATACGTTTTAGGTTTCGATAGAATTGCTGAACATTATTTCTATGTACCTGAAGGTGTAATACCATTAACATTACAAGGACTTAACCGTAATAATATCAGAGGAGATATTTTTTGTTCTAAATGTTACATCTTTGTAGATAATATTATACATCATCATGACAAAGAATGTTTGTATTATAATTGTAAGCAATGTTTAAAGTATGACTGTCCAGGTAAATTGCTTGATGGTGAACAATTACTGTATTGTCAAGAATGTAACCGTAACTTTTACAATGCTAAGTGTTTTGAAAGTCATAAGAAATTATGTGGTAAAATCTATATTTGTCCAAAATGCAATACACGAGTAACACCTGATAAACGAATTCAAACACATCATGAATGTGAAAAAATACGTTGTAATGTTTGCTATGAATCGTATAATCCTCTTGAAGGTAAGCATGACTGTTACATGAAACCTATTGTGATTAAAGAACTAAAAGAAGGCGAGGAACCTAAAAATACACATACTATTTACTATGACATAGAAACTTACCAACACAACCACCAGATTAATCCCGACAATAATAATGAAGAAATAGACATGGTTCCATACATACTTGTAAGCACAGTTGTATGTTATAAATGTAGCGAAAAAGAATTGGGAGATGAACAATGTGAGAAGTGTATGACAAAACGAACTGAAATTTTCCAAATAAATTTAAATGCAGAAGGTATCTATGAGAAATGCCCTGTTGATCAATTCATAACGTATCTTGCTTCTTTTGCTAAAACACATAAAGATGTTAATATAGTTGTAGCTGCCCATAACGGAGGGCGCTTTGATACTCAGTTTGTGTATAATAGATTGTTATTGAGACCAGAAGGTGATGCTGTTAAAGGTAATCCCATTAAAAGAGGTACAAATATCATTGCCCTGACATCATTTAAAAACATCATGTTTAAAGACACACTTAATTATATGCCTTGTGCTTTAAAAGCCTTACCAAAATGTATGGGTTTAGACGGTAATTTGGAAAAGGGATTCTTTCCCTATAAGTTTCTTACTCGTCCTAATCTAGATTATGTAGGTCCTATTCCCTCTATCGATATGTTTGAAGTAGATCGAATGAATGATACTGAAACAAATGAGTTTACTGAATGGTATGCATCGTTTTCTAACAAGGATTATGATATTAAGAAGGAATGTATTAAATACTGTGTCCAAGATGTAGATATCTTACGGAAAAGTTTCGAAGCTTTCCGTAACATGTTTCGAGATATGTTTAAGATTGATTGCCTAGTTGATTGTTGTACTATTGCGTCTTTATGCTTTAGAATTTTTAAAACTACATTTTTTAGAAGAGAATTACAAATTAGCCCCAGTCTAGTCGAGCGCGAACAGCAAAAATTATTCTTTACGAAGGATTCAAATGGCTAGAGTTTATGGAACATTATACGGGACAAAGTATTACTCATGCTCGCAATGGTGGAGAAAGAGGATTTAAATTGATGAATAAAGCAGCATTCCCTGATGGGTATGCTGAAGTTCCTGTTTCAAAATATAGACCTATCAATGATGCCGATTTTATCCAACTTAGAAATCTAGTTGTAGATGAAACTCTAAAAACCAAGAATGAACAAGAATGGGAAGCTATGGATAATGCAGCTGAGCGCGCTGGTACAGGTCCTGTTGAGAAGAAACGAATAGTATATCTATTCCATGGGTGTGCATGGCATGGTCATCAGGGATGTGAAAAGGGAAAGACACGACATGATGAAGCAACAGCTCTAGATATGTACACGATGACTATGTCGCAGGAGAAAGCATATAAGGATAGTGGATTCGAAGTGGTGAGGGTATGGGAATGCGAATGGGAAACCATGAAAAAAGAAGGCAAAGTACGTTTCGTGACCTCTAATGATGCTAATGATAATGATAACAATGAGGAGGAAGAAGAAGAAGAAGAAGAAGAAGAGGGTTTAGGGCATTATGTTAATAGAATCGCTAATGATATTGCCCATGGTAAACTTAATGTAGGTGAGGCTCTATATGGAGGAAGAACAGAGCCCTTCGTCTACTATTATCCTCCTACAGACGGAAAAACAAAAATTAATTACTTGGATTTTACATCGTTATATCCTTGGGTTCAGAAAACCCAGGCCTTCCCTAGTGGTATACCCACAAAATTAGTCGGGAATCAGCTTCCCTCTATTGAAACATTTAGTAGAGAGGTTAATAAAGAAAACTATTTTGGGTTAGCTAATGTTTGGGTCCTTCCACCTAATAAGCTCTATATGCCAGTTCTACCAGGAAGATACGATGAAAGACTCGTGTTCACATTGTGTAGGACATGTGCAGAAACGAAGCAGGAAACACTATGTAAACATACTAAGCGACAACGTGAGTTCCGTGGTGTTTATACTACACCAGAATTAGAATTAGCATTAAAGAAAGGATACAAAATCACCAAACTTAACGAGATATGGACATTTACTCCTAAGATAGGATTGTTCACTGAGTATATAAAAGAATTCCTAAAGATAAAGACTGAGGCATCAGGTTTACCAGCAGGAATACCAGGGTTCGATAGTCCCATGTTCAGTAAATTCATAGAGGACTTTGAAAGAATCGAAGGGGTGAAACTCGATAGAGAAAAGATAAAGAAGAATGCTGGGCTTCGTTTTATAGCGAAATTATGCCTTAATTCTCTTTGGGGAAAATTCGCGGAACGTGCTCCACATTGTGAAGATATTATCTGTCACACAGATGCTGAGGTATGGAAGTTGTTTAGAAGAGCAGATGTAGAAGTACAGGATGTCTCCTGTATAGGTAAGAGATATATTGTTTCTGTGAAGTATACTTCTCTTGCCGAGCAAACAACCAGAAGTACTAATATAGCTATAGCCGCTTTCACTACAGCTCATGCTAGAGTGAAACTATATAACCTTCTTGAAGAGCTAGGGCAAAGAGTCTTATACTGTGACACAGATAGCTGTGTCTTTGTAACTGGGGAGGGAGAAACTGACCCTGCTGTAGGGAAATTTTTGGGTGATTTAACTGACGAAATAGGCGAGGGGAATAGTGCTGATGCGTTTGTATGTACAGGTCCTAAATCTTATGCTGTACGAATTATAAAAGAGGACGGATCCATAGATCATATAATAAAGGCTAAAGGATTAACATTAAACAAAACAACTAGCGAAATAATTAACTTTAACACTATGCTGAAACTGGTCATAAATAACATGGATGATGATGATGCTGATGAGAATGAACGATTGATAGATGATGAAGAGCATTATTATTATTCTAAACTTAGGGAGGGGGGTGATATCACGGCAATAATAGCTGACAAAATGAGAACAAGAGAGGATGCAGAGAGTCTGCATGGTAACGCTTATCATAAGGATGAAACAACAAACCCTCATGTAGAAATTAAAGATAAAGATATGGCTTTTAAAACTCCTACAATGAGATTTAAAGCTGATAAAAAAGGCAAAATGAAGATTCGTAAAGGTCTAAAGAGATTGCGGATGACTGGCAATAAACGTGTTCTAATTAAAAAATCCGCACGTACAATTCCATATGGCTTCAGAGGAATCCTCTTTCCCCTTATAGTTAAAGAAAGGGCCAATGTTCGTTAAACTTTTTCTAAATAAAAAATGTAATATATATATATAATATATATATCTATATATATATATATAAATTTATATATATATTATATATTTATTTAAATTTATTTATTATATTTATTTAAATTTATAATAATATATATATGAATGTTTTTATTTTTCTATGTGTATTTATGATATATTTTTTTAATAAATAGTTTAAATAAAATTCTTTTCTTTCAAATCTTTTTATAAATATAATAATAATAATAATAATAATAATAATAATAATAATAATAATAATAATAATAATAATAATAATAATAATAATAATAATAATAATAATAATAAAATTAAAAATTCAAAGACTCCTTCATTCAAACGGTGTTGGAAGCGGAGTAAGAACCGCACACGGAGCCCAGAGGCTGAACCAAAGCGCAGCCGCGCCCCGAGCCGGAGCCGGAGCCGGAGTCGGAGTCGGAGTCGGAGTCGGAGTCGGAGCCAGAGCCGGAGTCGGAGTCGGAGTCGGAGTCGGAGTCGGGCGCTCACGCGCTCTGTGGTGACAGCAACTCGGCTTGAGTCGTTGGCTAGGGACACGTTCCAAAGGGCATGAATGAACGCAATGAATCGGTGTTGATCTCGATTGTAAAGAAGACACTGACGATGGAGGAGATGTAGAAGGTAACGAAGGAGACACAGAAGAGATATTAAAACAACTCAGAAGTAACGCCTACGGCGTTACTTCTTCGTGTAATAATAATAATAATAATAATAATAATAATAATAATAATAATAATAATAATAATAATAATAATAATAATAATAATAATAATATGTAAAGGTGGATGTGCGCTCTCGCGCGCTGACGTAATCTCGGCTACGCCGAGATTACGTCATCACACTCGATCCCAACTCTCGTTAGGCCTAAACTCACCCACGCAGATCAAGCAACAAAGGCGTAAGCGCAATATCGGCGTCCACCCTCGGGGGTGACCCCCCTCTATATACATCCTACAGACTTGAAAATTACACGGATTCGAGCTTATCCCATATATACATTATATTCCAAGTTTCAGACCTATATCTCTTATACTTTTTGAGAAAAAGCTGTAGGCGGTCAAACTGCTCGGTCACTACTTATTATTATATATATATATATGTTCTTTTTCAATATTTTTTTTAATATATATATATATATATTATATATATATATATATAATAAATATATATTATATAACTAATATAGGATTATATATATATATAATATATATATATATATATATATATATGTATATATATATATATACTATATATATAGGCCCTGTTATGTTTTAAGACTCCGTCAGTTTTGATTTTTTGTGTGTTTTTTTTTAAACTATTGTTGAGTATATGTATAACAATGAATTTCAGTTGAGGACATGATTTCAAAAAGTTCGAAATATTTTAATAATTATTTTAAAAATCACATTTATATCAATAAAATGTTAAAAAAATGAAATATCTCGAAAAGTACGACAATTACCGAAAAAACAATTACATAAGTGAGATCAGCTTAAAAAGCTTATAAAAAATGTAAAGAAAAAAATAATAAAAAATAATTTTTTTTTTTCATAATGAAATATCTCGAAAAGTACGACACTTACAGAAAAAAAAAACAATTACATATTTGGAATCAGCGTATAAAGTTATTACAAAAATGTAAAAAAAAAAAAAATAGGGGGGCTCGAGCCGACGGGGATCACAGGGGGGGACGTTTTTTCCATACCCCGTAGGGAGGGGCGGAGGAACCCCGCGACACCCAAATACCAAAGAGCGGGGTTCCGGAGACCCTCCCGGAGGGGGGAAATAGTCCTACCCTGTCGTTCCCCCACCCGCCGCAGACACCCCGACTCCTGCCCATCTTTGCGGTTTACCCTTGGGTATTTCTTTAGTTAAAAAAAAAAAATTTAAAATGAACGGTCGTAAAACGTAACTGGTCCTATATATTTTTGAATCATGTCCGTCACCCCTTAAATTTACTGTTAGGATCATATACTATACAAATATGTAAAAAAACAAAATAAAAAAAAGCAAAACTGCCGGAATTGGAAAAGATAACGGTCAAATTTTTATTTTTTTATTTATAAAATGTAAATTCATATATATATATATATTATATATATATATATATATATATAATATATATATATATTACACATTCTGTATATACTATATATATATATATATACTTTCTACTATATAAATATATATATATATATATATTATATATAAGTTAAAGCCGTTTTCGTTTTGGCAATATTCTTACGAATTCTTACGAAAAATAAGAACGTTCTCAAAAAAATCGTTCGTTTTGTCAAATTTTAAGAAAATTTTGAGAATATTCTCACCAAACGTAAGAATTTTGACAAATTCCGTAAGATTGCTATTTCCCTGTCTTACCGAAAAATTCTATTCTTACCAAAAATGTAAACAAAGGAAGTAATGGCGGAAAGCAGTCATGAAATTTTTTTTCTTTTATTTTTTCCTTACAATGGAGTCAATTTTTTTAATTAATGACTTTAAGAGTAATGAGATTGTGTCAAATATTTGTGTGATATTCACAATTTTATTAATTATCCTTAAAATATTCAAAAACATGCAATGATAATGTTTTCACTACGTTGTAGGCCCGTTGAAGATGCTTCCTTGAAAAAATGGCTTTAATTTTCAGCTTTGCCAATTTTTGATGAAAAGATCTGTTACAATGATGCACTTTTTATTGTTTTTTTTTGTAACATACTATATATATATATATATATATAATATTATATTAAATTATATATTAATAATATATATATATTTTTTTTTTTTTAAATAATATATATATATATATATATATATATATATATATATATATATATATATATATATATATATATATATATATATATATATATATATATATATATATATATATATATATATATATATATATATATATATATATAATGGTAAAAGTTACTTGACGCCCACACGGAACGGGAGATCTGATCGAAAAAAAAAATCACAGGTAGCCTCTATGATACATAAATAGATGTTTTAAGGGCGAAAATGAATTTTTTTTACTGACCTGACCTGGACACCTAACCTAACTTAACCTAAACCTAACCTAATTAATTCCCCCCTAGAAACAGGTAAACAAAAAATCATTTCGCCCCTAGAACATCTATTTATGTATCATAGATGCTACCAGTGAGTAGGGGGGCTCATTTTGGGACGTGTTGGTCATTTTGACCACAGCGCTTTTTACCTGTCCTTGACCACCTACCTGAGCTTGACTGACCTTGACCTTTTTGGCCTTGACCTTGACTGACCTTTGACCTTTTTGAGGGCCAAATATTTTACCTGCCCCTTGACTTTTTTTTGGCCTTGACCTTTTTTTCGACCACCCCTTTGATCTTCCAGGGTCATTTTGGCCCACGGTATTTTTTGGCAACCCTAATTTTTTGGCAACCCTAATTTTTAGCACCCTTTCGAAGAAAGGATGCGCCAAACGGTTGCGTTAGCAACCGTTGTACGCCCCCTTAATTTTTCGACCATGGGTCATTTCTTTGCCGCACGGTAATTTTTGATCTGTCTTTAGGGGCTTAGCCCCTTTTTTGATATCTTAACCTTGATCTTTCGGTCCGCCGCACCCACAGGTGCGAATCGCAAGCCAGCCGCGTTTCTGCAGCCGCGTTCCCGCCCGGCGCGTTTCCCATCCCACCTGAACCGTAGGTTCACATCCGCCCGCCTTATGTCCCATCCCGCCAGTCCCGCCACCCATCTGCACACACACACACACACACACACACACACACACACACACACTATATATATATATACTTATATATATTATAATATATATAATATATATATATATATATAGTATAATAAGACAGAAACACACAAACACAACACACACACACACACACCACAACACACACCCACCCACGTGGTCGCGACTCACGAATTTTCACCATCCCTTCCATCTGTGCTTAAACTTCCTTACCACCTCAAGCCTTATCGTCTTTATATGTTCGAGTTCCCCATCGGTCATAAATCAAAATAGAACTCGACCTCTCACCACCGAGGCAAACCCCTGACCTTTTAACCACCCGTCCAGCGGTACGAATTGAGAGAATAATATAATTTAATTTTCAAGTCTATAAACGCAAGTCCGTACATAGATACTAGATAATAATAATAAAGAAATATCCGAAATAATTATAATAATAATAAAATAATAATAATAAATAATAGATAGATATTATATATATATATATAGTTATATATATTATATTAAATATATATATATATATATATATATATATATATATATATAATATAATATATAATATATTATATATTATATATAATATATAATATATATATATATATATATATATATATATAATATTATATAATATTATATATTATGAGAGAGAGAGAGAGAGAGAGAGAGAGAGTGAGAGCGGAGAGACAGTTTCGTTGCGGACATTTTCGAAGCATTTACACTTTTAGACGTGTTTGAGACACTGAAATTTTTTTATTTGAATCATTTTTAATTGAATTTTAATTATTTTAATTAATTAATTATTTGCGTATTTTTATTATTTTTATTTTATTTGCTGTTATAACATCTCTCATCCTGAGAATCACAAAGTGAAACTCGAACCGAAAAATCACGTGGCAGACGTCCGTGCTATTATTGTTTATTCTCTTTAATTTCGAAATTTTATTCTTTATTTGAAGTATTTTTATTCATTTTTATTGAATTATTTTAATTATTTTTATTATTTTTAATTTTTTTAAATTAATTTTTTTTTTAATTTTTTTTATTTTTCATTATTTTTAATTTATTCTAGTATTAGGTTTCGTCCAGCGACCTAACACGTGGCTTTTACGACCAACATGCTCCTGCGATCTATCAAAGCAAGCGAGCGAAGAGAGACGAGATCGAGAGAGAGAAGAGAAGAAGACGAGAGATGAGAGAGAAGAGCAGAGTATATATATATACTATATATATATATATATATTAATATATATATATATAATATGATTATTATATATATAGGATATATTATATATATATATATATAATATAATATATATATATATATATATATGATATATTATATTATATATATATATATATATTTATATTATATATATTAACCTTGTTTGACCATGATATTTTGGCCTTGACCTCGGATACCCTATACCCAGCCTACACCTAAGCCTACACCTGCACCTAACCTAACCCCTAAACCTAACCTAACATAACCTACCTACCAACCTAATACCTAACCTACCTAAGCCTGAACCTTAAACCTAAAACCAACCCAACCTAACCATAAACCTAAACCTAGCCTAACCTAACCTGATCTAACCTAACCTAAAAACCTACCTAACCTAACCTTAACCTAACCTAACCTAACTAACCTATACCTAACCTACACCTACACCTAGCGTACACCTACACCTAGCCCTACACCTATCCTACACCTGCACCTAGCCTCCACCCCGCCTTGAGCTCATTCAGGTAACTGATGCCTAGCCTTTGGTAGGTATCTGGGCCTAACATGAGGTCATGAGGTACCTGAACCTTATGGATCTATCCTAACTTATTTCCATCCGCGGTACACACACAACACACACACACAACCACACACACCCACACACACATTCACTATGACACTCATACACACACTTATACACACATTCACTAGGACACTTATACACACACATTCACTATGACACTTGCATTTACCATAGACACTACATTTACACTTATAACAACAAAGCGGGTTCACCAAACAACACACACAGTAACACAACCACTTATTACCACTCTATACACACATTCACTATTGACACTTACACTCACCATAGGCACTTACACTTACCATTTACACTTATACACACGTATAAACACACGACAACCCTTTGGTCATCCATGGGTCAATTTTAGCCCACCCTAATTTTAGGACTTAAACATTTTTATTAAAAAGATTTTCGCGGACCTAAAACTGTAACTCATTACAGACATCTTTTATATTTTACTCAATGCTTGCAAATTTGAGGAAGTCTTAAAAATTACATGTAAGAAGAAAAAAACCAGAGTGCCTGATATATAAAAATTTGGTATTCTGCAAAATTACGGCAAATCTTATTCCAAAAATAATCTTTTTACATACCTTAAAAGCAGTAAATCAGTAAATCAATAAGAGGTAGTTACCTAACACCTAGGGGGGGATTAGTATGCTGTTGTTTTACTGTTTTACTGGCTTTAGCTCATGTTTTCTACTGCTTTAACTCATGGTTTACTGCTTTAACTTATATGTTTTACTGCTTTAAAACTCACTCTTATACATTACATACCTTAAAGCAGTAAATCAGTAAATCAATAGAGTGTTACCCTAACACCTAAGGGATTAGTATGCTTTGTTTTATGCTTTACTGCTTAACTTCTTGCCTTTTACTGCTTAACTTTCTAGCTTACTGCTTAACTTTCTGCTTTACTTGTTTAACTTTTCTGATATTTACTGTTTTAACACAACACACTTAATAAAACATTTGGTTTTATTACACTTCTTATACTTTTCTATTTTATTGTAATTTTCTTTCTTTCTTATAAACATTTTTTTTATTATATCTTTTATTTTATGAATTATTATTTTTATTATACTAGTTGTTATTTACTTTCATGCCTAATTGTATTATATTAGAACACACTTATACACACATTCACTATGACACTTATACCACCACATTTCACTAGACACTTAATTTAGCCATAGACACTTAACATTTACAACTTATACAGCCCACACACACACACAACACACACACACACACACACACACCACACACACACACACAACTCACACACAGATTACTTACACGTCAACACACAAAGATTTACCTCTACACACGCAAGATTTACTTACACTCACACAGATTTTCTTACACTCGCACACAGATTTACTTACATTTACATTACACACACACACACAACAGATTTACTTACACTCAGCACCACAGATTTACTTACACCACGCAGATTTACTTACCACACAACGTATAATTTAATTAAAACATTTTGTGTTATTAAGCACGTACATTTATTATTACTCATTCAAATATAGCTAAAATTATTCAAAGTTTCTTAAAACTTCTATAATAAATCACATCATTATCTTTGAACAAAAAATTTATTATTAACTGTTAATACTTTTTGTTTATAAATTTTATAAACATCCAAGTTTTAAAATAAACTTTTACTAAAATTTTATGAAATTTTGTTAAAAACATATATTTTACGTACCTTAGAGCAATAAAATCAGTAAATCAGTAAGACCAGCCCCTAGCACCCCCTATATCAAGCTAATGGCCACGATTTTGTTCTATTGACTTTTACTGCTACATTCATCTTTAGCTATGTAATAGTATAAAAATAACAAAAATAATCTTCTCTGCTAAAACATAACAGTATTTTATCTAAAAATCATTTCTAAGATTTCGATTTAAGAAATAACAATTATTCACTAACATTTATAATTATTCACTCGATGTTAACTAAAAATATTTCAAAAGTTTGTTTTAAATAATTCGCGATTTTCTTATTATTATTAGTTGTTATTATTCATTATTGATTATTATTATTATATTATTATATTATTATTTTATTATCTATTATCTATGACATTGACAATCCATCACGAAAAAACACAACAACCCGCACTCCTTACAAATACAAAACTGACCTCTCTCTGTAAAATGTGTAGAAATAACCTACTTTAGGCCTAATTTAGGATAATCCTTTTTGTAGCCCGGGGCGATTTAGGCTAATTCCACGTCAAAATATATTTCAAACTACCTTTTCTGTAAAATGTGGTGCAATAACTACGTTAGGCCTAAATTTAGGCTTACAATTTAGGATAAGCCTTTCTCGTGTAGACTGGCTAATATCAGGTCAAAAGGGTTAAGTTCAGTATAGACAAGAATCATTGTTATTATTTTATAAATTATTCAAAACTGAAACCATGCTGGATCGGTAAGATCCGTTAAGCAGGTAAGAAGGAAATGTTTTCCTTACTTGTGATTGGTCGGAGTAGTTTTCCCCTAGTTCAGTAACTAACCAACCAGGGCGGCAGCATGAGCCCTCACCCGCAAAAGTGACCAAACCCCCGCAACCCGCTGCGTTTGCTCCCGCCGCGTCCCCGCCCCGCCGCGTGCGCCCGCAGGCGCAAATATTCCGCGTTCCCGCCCGCCGCGGGCGCCCGCAGGCGCAATATAAATTGGCCCTCTGCGAATGAAATATATAATAAATATAATATATATATTATATATATATATACATATATATATATATATATATAATATATATATATATATATATAAATATATTATAGATGATATATAGTAGTATATATATGATATATTGTGTGGAAGTGAAGTGTCTCAATGGTAAGTGTAAACTGATAGAAGATGAATCAGAAATTATATGGTTTAGGTATCAAAATATGAAACGCCTTCAAAGATGGAGTCATCAAAGATAACACCAAAGCTGAGCGGTACCAAAGCTAAGCTATTAAAGTTAAGTATCAACAGTGAGCATCAAAAGCTGAGGCAATCCAAAGCTGAGGCACAAGTTGAGGCTATCAAAGTTGAGGCACCTCAAAGTTGGAGTGCATCAAAACTGAGGACATCAAAGTGAGCATCAAAAGCTGAGGCATCCAAAGTGAAGGGGATCAAAATATCGAGTGGGTGGGCGCGTATGTGTAAGTGTGTATGTGTGTGTGTGTGCTGGTTTGTGTGTGTGTGTGTAGTGGTGTGTGTGTGTGTGTGTCTTGATGTGTGTGGCGATGTGTGTATGTGTATTCTAAATAACAATAGGCATGAAGTAAATAACACAAAGTATAATAATAAAATAAAAAATAAAATTTTAAAAATTATACGCTATATGTGCTAAGTGAGTGTGCGTGTGTTCGAGTGTGGTGTGTGTTGTGTGTGTGTGTGTGGTGTGTGTGTGTTGGTGTGTGTGTGGGTATGTGTGTTCTAAATAAGAATAACAATAGGCATGAAGTAAATAAAAATAAGTAAGTATAATAATAAAATTAAAAATAAAATGTTTTAATAAATTATACGTTTATATGTGTAAGTGACTGTGCGTGTGAGTGTGTGTGTGTGTATGTGTGAATGGTGGGTACATTTAGTGTGTGTGTGTGTGTGTTGTCTGTGTATGTGTGCGTGTGTGGTTGCATAAATGGTGTTCTAAATAAAATCAATTCGCTCCGGGAATATGCGCCATGCGGGCGCCCCGCGGCGGGCGGGACGCGAAATATTGCGCCTGCAGGGCGCACACGCGGCGGGCGGGGACGCGCGGACGCACCAGCGGGTCGGTTGGCTCCCTGTTTGCGGTGGGGTCATATGCTGAGCCCTAATGGTTAGCTTTATGAACAGGGGGAAAACTACTCGACAATCACAAGTAAGGAAAACATTCCTTCTTACCTGCCTTAAAGGATCTTACCGATACAGCATGTTTCAGTTTGAAATAATTTATAAAAATAAAAAAATAATTCGTTGTCTATACTGGAATTACCTTTTGACCTGAAATTAGGCCGGGGATACAAAAGGCTTATCCTAAATTTAAGCCTAAATTTAAGACCTAAAACGTAGCTTTTCAACACATTTTACAGAGAAAGGTCAGTTTGAAATATATTTTGACCTGGAATAAGCCTAAATCGCCCGGATTGCACAAAAAAGATTATCCTAAAATTTAGGGCTAAAGTAGTTATTTCAAACAATTTTTACAGAGAGAGGTCAGTTCCGTATCTCTGAAAGGAGTGCGGGTTGTTGTGTTTTCTCCTGATGGATTGTCAATGTACATGAATATGAATAATTAATAATAATAATAATAATAATAATAAATAAAATAATAATTAATAATTAATAATAATAATAATAATAATAATAATAATAAAAATAATAATAAAAAAAGGAAAAATACAAATTTTGTTAAACGAAATATGAATGATTTTGTAACATCAAGTGAATAATATAAATGTAAGTGAATAATTGTTATTTTTAAATAGAAACTTAAATGATTTTAATAAAAACATGTTATGTTACGCAGAGAAGAACTTTATTTGTGGTTATTTTTGATACTATTACATAAGCTAAAAAGATGATGTTAAGCAGTAAGTCAATAGAACAAAACGTGGCATAGGCTTGATATAGAGGAGGTGCTAGGGGCTGTCTTACTGAGTTAACTGATGATATGCTTTAAGGTACGGTATTAAAATATATGTTTTTAATAAAATTTCCATATCAAGATGTAGTTAAAATATTGACTATAAAACAGAGGGTTATTAAACCTCACAAACAACACACCATAAACAGTTAATAATAAATTCTTTGTTCAAAGATAATGATTGATTTTTTATAGAGAAGTTTTAAGAAACTTTGAAATTTTTGCTATATTTTGACATGAGTAAATATAAAGTACGTCTGCTTAATTAAAACAAGAATGTTTTTAATAAATATACGTTTATGTTGTGTAAGTTAAATCTGCGTGTGTAAGTAAATCTGTGTGTGAGTGTAAGTAA
>JABUQX010015661.1:0-16212 GCA_015478945.1 Trachelipus rathkii | reverse complement strand
TGATTAAAATAAAAGAAATAACGAGAAGAATCTGAGTTTAGAGGGGCTGTGAGAAGTAATCTCTCACCGATTATAGAGGGAAAACTATAAAGCACACTTTAAATAATTTATTCGCCAATACTATCAATTAAAAAGAAAAAGATAAGCTCTTAGTATATTTATATACTGAGCAAACAAAATGGTTAAGGAGGAAGAAAACAAATTAAAATTAATATTTGAAAGAACATATTAAAGCAAAAAGATTGGGGAGATGCTTATATTAAGATCTCTTACTATAACCCATACTTCATACTTGTGAGCGCTTTCGGATTGGTGGGAAGTCAGCAACGTTTGGTGTACCGATTTCAGGGAGTGTGTGGTTCGAAATGGATGTAACGCCGTTTACATTGATACCAACGAATACTCAAACATGAGATGTCGCTAGCATAAGTTATAAGCGAGTAAAATATTTTCAACATATTAAGGAAGAACACCAAAAAAATCCCGATAACAGCATTTTAAAGAGACTTCGTCCTCATAACAAGAAAGAAAGATTTTATGAATTGCGCCTCGGGAATCATTGCTCTTAAGGGAAACATAAACCCCAGAATATACATAAAATATAATGAAATGGCCAATTTTTTAAGAAATATTTAAATAACCAAAAAAAAACAACCAACTTACGTTAACTTTTCTAAACTTTTAAAATTATAATTGTTTATTATCATTGTAATTAGTTTAAACAATATTTAATATCACAAAATTGTTTTAAATATAAAAAATAAAACTAAGTTCCTTTGAAAATGTCCGAAGTGTACGGACGAAAGCTTCGTTATTGTTATTAAATCAATAGTTTTATTTTATTCCAGGATTAATACTAAAGAAAATTTCTTCTGTAGATCAGAAATACATTTAGGAGGCTTTAAAAAGCAACAAATTCATACTGTTTAAAGATAATAATTAATATATAATAATAATAATAATAATAATAATAATAGTAATAATAATAATTAATCAAAATGAAAAAATCTAATAATAAAATAATGAGAATCATAATAATAATAGATAATAAAATAATATTAAATAAACAAAATGATGATAATATAAAATATAAAAATATTTTAAAATATATAAAATTTAAAAAAATATTAAAAAATATAAAAATTAAAAATGTAAAATATTAAGAATAAAAAAATATAAAAAAATATATAAAATTATAAAACTCTGCAAAATATATTAAATAAAATATCGTATCCTAATATTTATATAAAACAATAATAATAGTTATACGAATATATAATTAATAAATGAAGAAAAACAAAATTTATATTAATAATAATAAGAAGTAAGTAAAAAATAATTAATGAGAATAACAATATATGAAAAATAATAATAATAATTGAATAATAATTAATAAAATAAATATATATATAATAAATAATAATACATAATAATAATTAATAATAATAATAATAAAAAATAAATCTTCATATTAATACTCTTATCAATAATGAAAGATTGTGATTTTTGCTAATTATAATGGATTATGATAATGATAAATGATAATGATAATGATAATGATAATGATTAATGATCTTAGGAATAGATGATGATAATGAAAATAATAATTAAAAATAACAATAAAATAAGAATAAATAATGTAATAACAATACAATATTTAATTAAAAATAATAATAATAATATAATAATATAAATAATAATGAATATAATAATAATAATAATACATAATTAATATAAAATAATATATTAATAAATACACATGATAATAATAAATAATAATAATAATAATAATAATTAATGAAAATAATAATAATAATAATAAATAATAATAATAATAATAATAATAATAATAATAATAATAATAATAATAATAATAATAATAATAATAATAATAATAATAATAATAATAATAATAATAATAATAATAAATAATAAATAATAATAATAATAATAATAATAATAATAATAATAATAATAATAATAATAATAATAATAATAATAATAATAATAATAATAATAATAATAATAATAATAATAATAATAAATTTTTCTCTGCCTCCGGCTCCGGTTATATCCCCCCCACAAAAATATCGGCTCTAGCTCCAATTCACACACTCCCAGAAGAGAAAAATCTTCTGCCACTCCGGCTCCATCAGAAATAAAATCCGGTTCCAGATCCGACTCCGGCTCCAGATCCGCAGCCCTGTTTTATATAACAAAAAAATACTGAAAGTTTGGTAACTGCTTGAGGCAATCATCTAGACAATTCTGAGCATCCACTACTCTTCCTCAACATTACACCAACCTTACCAAAAGTAACATCAAGATAGGTTTAATATTAGTAATTAATTGTTAGGCATATTTCTGGTTATCATTCGTGAAGTATCTGGTTATCAAAATGTTTTAAACACCTATTTTTTTAGCCCTGAATATATTATCCAAACATAACATAACCTAATCTAACTGAATAGAAAAGTTTCTTAATCTTGTTTCCTTAACTACTGCTACTACTACTACTATTACTACTACTGCTGCTACTACTACTACTACTACTATAGTTATATTGCATGAGTTATAATCTTTTACAATTATACACATTAAAGACATGATTGAATTCAATTTCATTTATATAATTAACATTATTTTTTTATTTTAACATTTTATATCATTTTCAGCATTTTCTTTATAGTATTTGTAAAATTTTAGTATTTGTACACTTGTTTTATTGTATTTTTAGAATTTAATTTATAGTATTTTAGATTTTTAGTATTTTTACGTTTCTTTTATTGTATTTTTAGAATTTACTTTACAATATTTTTAGAATTTTAGTATTTTTATACATTAGTTTTATTGTATTTTTAGAATTTTAGTATTTTTACGTTTGTTTCATTGTATTTTTAGAATTTACTTTATAGTATTTTTAGAATTTTAGTTTTTTTACATTAGTTTTATTGTATTTTTAGAATTTTAGTATCTTTACGTTTGTTTTATTGTATTTTTAGAATTTACTTTAAAGTATTTTTAGAATTTCAGTATTTTTACATTTGTTTTATTGCTTTTATTGCATTTTTTGAATTTTAGTATTTTTACATTTGTTTTATGTTTTTTTTAGAATTTACTTTAGAGTATTTTTAGAAATTTTGTATTTTTGCATTTGTTTTATTACCTTTTTAAAATTTTAACATTTTTACATTTGTTTTATTGCATTTTTAGAATTTACTTTATAGTATTTTTAGAATTTTAGTATTTTTACATCTTTTATTATATTTTTAGAATTTATCCTATAGCATTTTCAGAATGTAATTTTTAGAATTTTAAAAATTTTTGTTATTCGTTTTATGGTGTTTTAGTATTTTATAGTATTTTAAAATTTTTAGTGTTTTGGCATTTTTATAGTTTTTTTTAGCATTTACTTTTCAGTATTTTAATTTTTTTTTAAATATTTTAGCATTTATTTTATAACATTTTTTAGAATTTTAGAATTTGTTTTTTACCTTTTAGAATTTTAGTAATCGATTTATTAACATTTTATTAGTATTTATTTTATAGTATTTTTAGAATTTTATATTTTAGCATTTGTTCTATAGTAATTTTAAATTTAATCTTATAGTATTACAATTTTGACACTTTATAATATTAAAATTCTAGAATTTTAGTATTTGATTTACAAAATTTTATTATTTTTTGGTATTTATTAGATTTGAGAATTTTAGTATTTTTTTTAATAGATATTTTAAGCATTTATTTTAGGGTATTAATAAAATTCAAATATTTTAATCATTATATTTTACATTATAATTTTTTTTAAAAAAATTTTAACATTTGTTTGATAGAATTTTAGCATTTTTTTACAGTATTAATGGTATTGTAGTATTTTAACATTTTACAGTATTTTTTGGCATTTCTTTTGTATTATTATTTTAATTTTTTAGAAATTTATGAATTTTAACATTTTCATTTTACTTTTTCTTTATAATATTTTTTAGAATTTTAGCATTTTATCGTGTTTTATAACGATTTTCAGCATTTATTTTCCAGTATTTTTAGAAATTTAGAATTTTTGTTTTATTTTACTCTACTTTTCTTTCGATTTAGTAAATTTTATAAGAAAAATGAAAAGAAAAATACATTTGTTAATGCTTTTAAAAATAGTGTCACATTAACTTATTTAGAAATGATATATATGTATTCATGTATACATACATACACGTATGTATTCATATATTCACACGTGTATTACATGCCTATTTACGTATGAGTAAATATTTATAAATATATATATATATATTATATATATATAATTTATATAATATTATATTATTATATTATATTTACGTATGAGTAAATATTTTAATTATATATATATATTATATATATATATGTTTTCAGGCATTCATAGATGCAGTATAATTATGTGATTCATTCTTTTATATATGTATGCGTGTATATTTTTAAGTATACACATAAATATGTATGTATTTATGCATTAAAGGTATATATTTATGAATCTATATATGTATTTTTATCATGCATGCATGTATTTATATATCATTGCATTGTATTTATTTAATATTATATGAATGATATATATATATATATATATATTATATATTTTATATATATATATATATACATATATGTATGTATGTATATATGTATATTTTATATCTGTTTATTAATATATATATATATATATATATATATATATATATTTATATATATATAGTATATATATATATATATATATATATATATATATATATATATATATACCGGTATATATATATTTGTATTAATGTATGTATATGTTTATCTATTTATGAATATATATATATACATATGCATGTATGATAGTGTATATATGTATATGTTATATCTGTTAATGAAATATAGAGATGAGAGTGGTATATATAATATATATATATATATATAATATATTATATATAATATATATATATAATATATATATATTGGCTATATATATATATATATAATATTTACTCTTAAAATAGAATAAACTTTAGATATAAATAAGTAAATAAAAGAATAAAAATAATATATAAAAATAACGTATAATAAAGTTTAGGAAATGTTTTATTAAATAAATTTCAAAATTTTAAAAAATATTTCCTGGAAAATATTTTGTAACGTTTTTATTGCTTTTACGTCGAACTTCTAAGAAAAACACATAACTATAACTAATATATATATATATATATATATATATATATATATATAAGCTATATATATACTATAAAATATATAAATAATATATATATATATATATATATATATATACATATAATAGGCTAATTATTAAAATTTAAAAATTTTGCTCATATATATATATATATATATTATATATATATATATATATATAAAGCTGCTAGATATAAGAAAATACCTTCATAATGAAATCATGACTATATTCAGTGCAATAATGACGTAATAATGACGTAGTTATGACGTAATAGAAATGAATAAACAAGATTAAGGCAAAGTAAAAACATGTTTTCTTCTTGTTTTCGAGGCAAGCTTTTATGGGCAATAAACCTGGCGGTTAAACAGAAAAAAGGAAGGAAAAAAGATTTGAGTAAACAGTACATTAGCAGAATTTAATGACTTTAATAAAAAGCAGAATTATACGAACAGTATTTAATTGGTTTAATAATGAAAGAGATTTGTAATAACAGTGTTTACAGTTTTAATAAAATAAAAATCTATTTTTAACTGCATTTTAACAGCTTTAATATAAAATATATTAACAACCTTTAACAGTTTTGATACAAGACCTACATTAATGACAGCAAACAGCTTTGGTATGAGGCATAATTAGTAATAGCATTTAACAGCTTTAATAGAAATTTATATAAACAGCACTTAACAGCTTTAATATAAACATACCTATTTTAACAGCAATTAACATCGTTAATAAAAATAGGCAACATTTAACGACTCTAATGAACAACCGACTTACATTAACAGCATTTAACAGTTTTAATAATAAATCAGGCTTATAATAACAGCATTTAACAATGACAAAAAATTAACCAATTTTAACAGTATTTAGCTGTTGTATTAAAATCTAACATTAACTGCATCTAACATTTAATGAAACAAGCCTAGGTTAACAGCATTTTATAGTTTAAATGAAACAGCTTACAACAGCCTTATTAAAACCAGCCAACATTAATAGTGCTTAACAGTATTAATATAATAAGCAGACATATATTAACAACATTAATAAAAAATTAACATTAACAGTATTTAACAGTATTAATATAATAAACAGACATATATTAACAATAAATAAAAAATTAACATACCGATTTTTAACAGAACCCCAATACTTAGCAAAAAATCCTATCAACCATATGACACTGGGCTATCTTTCCAAACACTTTTCAAAATAAAGGCTCAAATCGAAAATATACTTAATATATGCCAAAAATCAAATAATTTTTATTAATTTTTTTAAATGAACAAATGAAATATAATAATTTAAATTGAAAATAAAATAAAATAAAATGCATAAAGGGAAAATAATACATTAAACCTTTATTACTCTCTTTGGTAAAAGAGCACTCTACGAACTCTCAACATACATGATAAATTCTAATTACATAAATTGTATCTAAAAGCCGCTTACATTTAACAACTTTAAACAACTAAAGTCTGTAATAATAATACTTAATACATAATTCTTGATAGTATAAACTTACATAAACTTATACATAAACTTGCCGGTGATATAAAAGCACTTATATAGTAAGTTATATAAACTTTTATATTAGAACTTTATTCATAAAAGCATACGTAAACTTACAAAACACAATTTGATGCAATTAACACACGTTTTATATAATAAACATTGGCGATTAACCTTATACCTAAACCCGTTCTACATAAAAACTGTAGAATAAACTATACTATATAACTCTTACATAAACTTTACATACCAACTTTGTACATAAATTCATCTAAAACTTTACATAAAAAACTTGTACACCTAATGATATAGGAACTACATTTAAAACTGTACATAACCTGAACACCAGTAACCTTTTATATAAAACTTCTACATTAAACGTTAGCTATATAACCTTTACATAACCTTTATATATATTTACATAAAGCTTTTATATAAACTCTACCATTTTACAATAAACTTAATAATTGTAAAAGCAGTATATGTTATAGAACTTGTATATAACTATATCATATAAACTTATATAAACTTATCATAACTACTATATAACTACCTGTTACCAATAAACTGCCTAAATATACTTTATCTAAAACTTTATAATAAACACTTTACATAAACTTTAATAAAACTTCAATATGGAACTTATACTAATGGACCCCAACATTACCATCACACAATTATACAATAAGACTTACCCAAGACTGTTTACTAAACATTTACATAAACTTCCCTACAATAAACTACGATAAACATATACAGTTAAACTGAACATAAAAACTTTACAAGTAACTTATCTAAACTCTTACTAACCAGTAAAAAGACTTTAACATACAACGTTATAATATAACACATTTAACAATTAACCTTATGTGGACAAGTATCAGCTCCTTAACAAACAACGCCAGCAACAAAATAATTAACAGTTTATAATAAATTGTTTCATATAAACCCTCAATTGATAATTAACGAATATAATTAAACTCGTTACTCTATACTTTACATAAACACTTATAGCGATAAAACTTTTATATAAACTTTCCAAAGTGATATCCATCAATAAAACTTCTACAATAAACCTTACATTAACACTATTAATAAACCTATTAAACATAAACCTCTACATAAACATTTACATAGAAACTATTAAATAAATCGTTCTAACATAAATAAACTTAAAATCATGAAAACTAATAATGAAACCTTTATACTAAAAGATGGTATTTCCCTACAATAAACGTTATAATTATAAACTTTTAATATAAACTTTATTAAACATTATATAAATTATATTCACACTCTTATATAAACTTTTTAATAAACTATAATATATATATAACAATATATAATAAACATTACAATAACATACCTTACAACTTTACGATTAAACTTATCATATACACATTTCACAATAAACGTTTACATAAACTTTCTACGAGTAAACAATTATACCATAATAGCTTAAACATAACACTTTACCTAACTTTATCTAAACTTACAAAACTTACATAAATTTACTTATAATTTATTACAATTAACCTTCAGTATAACTTTAAATACACATTTACCAAAAACTGATATAAACGTTATAATAAAGTTTCTAAAAGCCACATATAAAACTTTAATATACAACGATGGTAATCACCTTACATGAACTTATATAGTAAATTATATATAAACTTATATATAAACTGTATACTAAACTTACATCAAACTTAACATAACATCTTACATAAATACTTATGACGAAAAAACTTCCCATAAAACATTTATATAAATACGTTATACATAAAACTTTACAGAAACTTTACATTAAAACATTCTACAAATTACGCTATATAACTTGAAATACATAAAAACTTGATTAAACTTTAAAGATAAATGATAAAATAAAAAAACGCTGAACTAGCAATTTTTTAACATTACTTTACATAACACTTTACTTATATTAATTAAGTATTTACATAAACTTGAATATAATAAACACTTATATAAACCTATTAGTAAGATTAGACTTATATTCTCAAATATTACACGAGAATGCAATAGAGTTCTGATGTTCAAAAATTATATCAACTTACATTAAAACTAATAGTATAACTCACATAAACTTTTTCAATCTAACACTAGTTATATAAAACTTTACAAACTTTAATAAAACTACCATTAACGTACCATAACACAGATCTTCCTTTAATACACTTTAATATACTTATATATTACGAAGGTTTATTTTTAAAACAAAATTTCTAAAATATTTTTGTGTACTATTAGGATAATTTATAGTAAATGTTGTCCACATTATATAAAACTTTAAATAAACTTATATACTGAAACCTTATCAGAACACTTAAATAACTTTACATCAAAATTACGTTCTTGATAAATTGAAGACATTATCACATCAAACTTTTACATAAAACTTTACATAACCTTTAGATAAAAACTTTATTTTAAACTTGTATAATAAAACTTCACATTAAAACTTTAGTATAAACTTACTATATAACTTACAATAAACTTTTTATAAAACTTACACTTAAAAAAGTTTACATAAACTTTATATAAACTTGCATATATATATATAAAACATCAATAATAGAACTTTAAATTATAACTTATATAACACGTTCTAACGGAAAACTTTTACATAAACTATCACATAACCTTGACGATATAAACACGTTTAATCATTAAACTTTATCTAAACTTCCTACATGTAACACTTTACATAATATGTTTACATCAAACTGGTTCACACTACCAACTTATATAATAGACCTTATACCATTAAACTTTACAATAAACTGCAACAAAATATTAAATATAAAAGTTCTACTATAAAAAGTTATATATTAGATAGATTATATATAAACTTGCCAATATAAACTTTCATCAGTAAACTTTCTCTACCCAACTCTTCACAATACAACATTTAGCAAAGAACATAAAAAAAAGTATATATTAACCTTATACAATTAACTTTACATTTAAACGAAATTTATATCAAACTTGTATACAAACTTTAATATTAAACTTTATTAGAAACTTATATAAACTTTATATAAACTTTACATCACCTTATTTATATAAACACTTATATATTAAACTATTCATTTAACTTTTTCATAAACCCTTCTACATGAAACTATTCCCATAATTTCCAATATAAACTGCATAACTTCTCACACATCAATCTACTTTTACACTAAATATAGTATTTAATACCTCTAATAATAAAACTACTATAAAGACCTTTATCATAATCTGTTAAAAATTTTACATGTTAATAAAACTTACAATTAAACTTGTATCTTAAACTTGTATAAGACATTTACATGACTAATGACTTTTAACTTATTTAAAACTTTATTGAAACTGCTAACATAATTTGAATTCCCTAGCAGGCCATACAACTTATATGAAACAAGGGTACTTAAGCATACCATATAAACTAATATATATACAACTTATATAAATAACTTAACAGTAAATTTACATAAACTTACATAAACCTTACATAACTTTATATAAACATTGTATTTTTTACCAACTTTACCATAAACTCTACATTAATTCTTTACATTAAATCAAATGATTTAGAAACCTAAGACTTCTATACTGAGAAACTTTACATAAACTTAATACAAATTAAAATCAGTAAATTATTAAACTTTATGCCGCATAAACCTGTTAATATCAAACTTTAAATCAACCTATTATATAACACTCTATATAACCTGAATATATCAAACTTTACACTAAAACATGATATACATCAACTTATACATAAACTTTAGCGCCTAAACTTTACATAACCATTACATTTAAACTTTACAGAAACTTTACATAGACTTCTTATATATAACTTTTACATAAACTTTACAAAACTTTACCTAAAAGACTTATATAACAAAAACTTTACCAACTAAACTTTATACCTGTTTACTTTATAAAACTTATACATTTAAAACTTTACAATAACATTTAATGTATGGAATTAGTTACACTTCACATAACTTTACATAACTTAATATAACAACACTACATAAATTTACTATTATGATAGTACTACCGTCTCTTCAAAATCTTTACAATAACACAGCTCCACAATTTTATCTTCTACCAAACCTTAACTTTACATTAAAACTCTTGTTTCTGCTACTGCTTCAGACAGTTTCTGTACCATTCTCATCTAAACCTAATTACAAAAGACATCTATCTGAGAACTTATAAGGTATCCATCTTACAATACTCTTTATATAACCTTAACAAACTTAACAAAAACTTTAATAAACTTTTATATGAAAATTATATATAAAACTTTACATAACTTAATTAACCTTACAACTAGAATTTACATAAACTTAAATAACTAATAAAATATTTGCATGTCCTTCCACCTTTACCTTAAAACTCTATATTTACTCCTTCTACACCACCTTACAACTCATTTGCTGAGCCATTCTGCGAAATCTAACATAAACTCATAATAAACGTTAATAAAACTCATTCATGTGTAACTAACAATAGGATTTCTATACTTATGATCAATTACATAGGAACTACCCAAAAGAGTCGACAAGATTAAACATTTATATAATGACTAATAACTAAATACGATAGATCTATGTGGTGATATAAAACTTTATACCATACCAGTATATACTTATGCAATATCATGAGGAACTGATACCCAAAAGAGTCGATAAGAAACAAACATAGAATTAATTTAACATAATAACTTTAGCATAAACTTTACACTAAACTTACAAAAACTTTCCAAAACATTATATATTAATACGTGTTTATCATAAACTTTATGAAAAAATTTACGATAAAACTTCAAAAATAAACTCATATATAAACTTTGATTATTAACCTGTTTAATATAATACTTTACATAAACTTTACATAAGGATTATATATATAACTCTTACATAAACTTACATAAACCTTACTATAAACTTTGCTTCAACACTCTGACAAACACTCTTATATAAACCTGTTATATAAACTTTTATATAAATTATATAACTTTATTATATTAAAACTATATAAACTGTTATATTTCTTTTACTAATACAATATATATAAACATTCTTACATGTAAATATATATATAAGACTTTTATAATAAACTTTACATAAACTAAACAAAAACATTTACATAAACTTTTTAAACTTTATATATATTACATTCTACATCAACCTTTATATAAACTTCACATACTTATACAAAACTGTTATAAATGGAAACTTTGTTCATATAATAACTTTTCTATCAAACACTTCTTATGAATTTAAACAGTTGCTTTACATAAATTATCTACACAGCAACACTTTACAAAACTTTTATTGTAACTTAGTAATATATTACAAACTTACATAACTTTACAATAAAACTTATTAGGAGGATTACGTAATATATATAAAAGACTTTATAGTTAAACTCTATAATATAAACTATAAGTCATAACTGCTATATAAATATCATTACACCAACTATTACATTAAAACTTACTTAAACTTCGAGCCAAAAAACTTCGTTTATATATCAAACTTTACACTTATAAACATTTATCAAAAAACACCTTGGTTACATAAACTAATATACATAACTTTGACAGTAAGACTACTGTACATAAACATATTATATAAACTTACCACCCTCTTTATGGTTAATATCCAGTTTATACTCCAACCGTTGTAAATAAACTCCTTCACATATTAAACTTATATAACACATGCCTTGAAAATACGTATTAAATTCCCGTATTTAAACTTTACACTTTATTGAGTAATAATACTCATAGTATAGAACAATATATATAAACTTTATCAATAAACTTTATAGTTAAAGCTCTGTGATATAAACTTTCTTTAACCTATAAACTTTACAGTAAACATCCTTATATAAACCTCCCTACGAAAAATAATTTTGCACAAATACTTACATGAAACGTTATTCTAATACATAAAACGGTTATGAATAAAACTTCTTATAGTAAAACTACTACAAACTTTACATAAACTTTATAATAAACGTTCTACATACAACTTTACCAAAAACACTATTAACCATTAATACTTGTACCCATAAAAACAAATTATCATAAACATTTAAACCAAAACATTACATCACAACTTAAACATGAACTTTACAATGAATTATATCTAAAACTTTTACACTAAACTTTACATAAGTTGTATAGTAACTTTAGCATAAACTATATAAAATTACATAAACTTTACATAACTTTTACATAAACTTTAATTAATGTATAGATATAGTTTATATAGAACTTCTATATAAACTTAGAGTAGAAACTCTTACTAAACATTTACATTAAAACTTTGCAATAAACTTTATATAAACTGTTTACATAACCTTTACCTTAAACTTTATATCATAATAGCTTGATACATAAACCCAGACTTACATAAACTTTTACATAAATTTTACCATAAATCTACATACACATGGTCCAGATATAAATTCACTGAGAACTTAACATTAAGTTATATAAAACTTTAACAATAAAACTACATATTAAACTTTACATTAACTTTATAGTACTTACATAAAACATAATAACTTTACGTAAAAACTATATAAAACCTACATAAACGTTTAAATATAAACTTAGACTTTACACCTAAACTTTATCTTGGTAAAATGACTTCTATTTATACGTCTATATATAACTTTATATAAACTTTAGTATATAAACTTATAATAAACTTTATATTAAACTTAATTAAATCTTTCATATTAACTTAGTAAAAAAAGTCTTCAATATTTTACATAAATCTTTATATAAACTTATAGTAAGGAATTTATGTATTACGATAGCCACAAATGGTTGTATCAATAACTTATACATAAACATACACCTAAAAACTTTACATAAACTTCCTTACTAAACAACATACATAAAAACCTTAAGATCATAAACTAATATAAATTTAATAACAATAATACTATAAAATACACCTAAACTTACATAAAGCTTTATAATACCAACTTACAGGTAAGACTTTATATACACTTACATAAAGTCAAACTTACATAAACTTGGTATTATAAAATATATAAATTATATAAATAAACTCATTCTACTTTTTTAAAATGGCACCATTAAACAATGCATATATAAGATCCCGTGTTATATGTTATACAAACATTTAGTAAAACTTTAAAAGAACTTTAATGTAACTCGGTTGGATGGCATAAACTAATTAAAACGTTCCATAAACTTTATATACAACATTTACATACACTTTTACAAACACACTTTACATAAACATACCAATAGACTTATATAAACTTCACATAACTTAATTATAATAATCTTTACATTATGATTTCGTTAATATTCTATATAAAATACTTCTACACGAACCTTTTCAATGCAGATAGTTTATGAGATAAACTATACAAATAACATTAATATACAACTTAAATAATAATAATTTTTATTTAAACTTTAATTAAAACTCTTATACATTAAACCCTCTCCCATATAAACTTCCGTATATACAACCTTATCCACAACTACATAAACTCTATATAAACTTAAAATAAACTATATTATTACTGCAATGAAGTTTAAATAAACTTTAATTCTAAAAACTTATACCATACTAACCTAATTTTGCATCCACGTATGTATAAACTTCTCATTATCTTTAATGTGCATTTACACACCTAAAATTACTCACGAGCAATAAAATACCTTCACATCTTAATATTTATCTCTATTATTTATTTTTTAACTATAAATCATATATAAATCGAGATGATCTTAACTATTGTTTTCAATATAGTTATAAACTTTAAATAAATACTTAATATAAAGCAGTGTACATAAGAAACATTTATATGAAAACTTTTAATATAAACCTATTAATATAAAACTTTTAACAAAATATTCTTTACCCAAACTTTAAATAAACTCCACAGTCAGCATACATCAACATTTTAAACAAACTTCCATACAATCACTTCTACACTAAACTTGCTGCTCAATAATCAATATGTTATGGAGCAAAATGCATTTCAGGTTTCCGACAGTACGCTGTATAAAACTTATACAATAAACATTTCACTCTTAAACTTATATCAAACTCTCATGATCACTCATAAAATCTCACACAATATGATACACTTTCATAAAACTTAATACACATTCACAAACACTCAAAAATAGTTACATAAAACATGAAAACACTTATATATACTTTTGTACATTTCTGCGCAAGCTTTAACATGAAATTTTTACAATAAAATTTACATAAACATTTCAAAAACACTTTCACACATTTGATCGCTCACACAAACTCATAAACACTTGATAAATTAACACATTCACAAATATTGAGCAAATTAAACTTTACACTAAAACCTTCAACAAAACTCTACAAACTTAACACTCGAAAGCACCTATAATAAACTTTAAATAAACTTTATACATAAGTTTACACACGTTCACACACTCACAATTACTCAACTTTAACATTTACAGATAAGACTCTTCACATATAACTTCAAATAACACTTTATAACAACCATGATATACAATCCACTTGTATATGAACGTTGGGGCATCCACAACACTTTAAATAAACTATATATAAACAATGAATAAAATCTGGCTTACATAAATCATTTATAAAACATTGTATCTATAACTTTACAATTACTCTTCAATACAGAAGACTTTCACATATTCAAAAACACTTTCACACATTTACTCGCTCACACAAACTCATAAACGTTCCACCAAACTTACATAAACTTGGATTCACGAGATATGCACTTAAATATAATAAACACTTACTCAAACCTATATTAACATTAAAATATTAGTAGCTTTAAGGAGCTATAACAAAAAACTTTGGCAAAAGAAACTTACATAAATTATATAAACTTTACCGTATAAGCTTATAAATACACTTCCTATATAAAACTATTATCTCTAAGACGTTACTCATAACTAAACTGTAACAACATACAAACTTCTATATAAACTTCCGATATATAACTCTCTATAATAATAGCTACATAAAGCTTATAGGTAAAATACATAAAGCTTCACATAACATTCACATAATACTATTACATAAATCTACATACAACAACATAAAAATTTCCACTATTACCAATTTATATATTACTTCAGCAATTTCAAACATATTATAAACTTTATTCCTAGAAACTTTACAAAAAAAATTAATAACAAAATCAATCATAAATCTAATACACTTACATTAAACTTTTACATTACCTCCATATTTAATACGATTAGATATATTATAATACTGTCTCATAATTATAAAACCCTTGTTACACCAATAAATACTTAAATAGTATCCTATAAACTCTTATATAAACCTTTCACAAAACCGTTTTATCTAACACTTACTATCAAAGCTTTCTACAAAGGATAGTTATAGGGATACTTTACATAAATCTGTTATAAATATCACTTTAACATCTAAACT
>JABUQX010015660.1:0-10000 GCA_015478945.1 Trachelipus rathkii | reverse complement strand
AAGTATTTACCCGAGTTTCAGAAAAGTAATTTGTGTCTTTATGGAAATTTTTTTCCGCAATTAAATGGATGCCATTTCATTTCGCTTAACATCGTTCTCTCTCTCTCCTCTCGTTCATCTGTCTTATTTCTTTATCTATCGCTCTCTTTCTGTAAAGGTCTTTGACAAATATTTTTCTGTAAAGGTCATTGGGAAAAAGTTCCTTTTTTAAGATTTCTTTTACTTATTATTAGTGAATACCTCTTAAGTACCGCTACCGTTATACGTAGCGGTACTATCCACATCTTTCTAATGTAATCGCTAATATAGTAAATTATTAATAACGAGAAATTGATCTCCATCATAAAGATTTAGATGAAAAAATACACGGAAATTTGACCGACATCAATTGACGAACATGTCATTTATAAAATGAACTAATTTTGCAAGTGTACATGTGTAAATAAAATTGGCGAAAATAGTAATGAAGGAACGAGATGTTGTAGTTTCATCAAATGAAAAAAGTAACATATAAGAAGTAAGAGAAAAAGTAAGCGGATATAAGAAGATCATCCAAAAAAGGTCAAATAATGGGAGAGTAGACCCCACAAGTAAAAGGAGATAAGACCCTAGACCGCGCTGAAAAAGATTCAAGCCACACAAAACTACACCATACAAAAGAAGAATAGAGGATGATGTGACTAACAGCAACATCCAATTAATCGCGACAAAAATGGTAGAACACTGAATAGAAAGAGAAAATGAAAAGACGAATACATCGCGAAAAACGTACTTTCTAAAACCATAATAATAAGAAAACAAGTAAACTCTAATAATTTTAAGTAAAACTTACCTACCTAATTATAAGTTGTACCCCTTTTAGACCTATAATAGAATATAATATAAACTATAATCTACATATGATATCAAACACAATGATTATTCAAAGTACTTATACAAATGGTTCACAATAGGATAATAATATCAAAGAACTCAAATAATAAAAATGTAATAACTATATAACTAAATACCGAAACATAATATAACGATCATATCAAATGATAAACTATATAGAATATAATATAAATAAGTATCAGAACTTGAAAAGTTTTTATTTATAAGATATATATATTAAAATAATCCAAAAGACTAATAAAATAAACAATCACCGGATATATAACCCATATATATACTCTCCTAAAACACCGTTTAATTTTCCTTTATACGCCTACCCCCTCTACTACCCCCTCAGTCTTCCCTCCCCTCACTCACTCCTACTATCACCCAACATAAAGTATAATGAAATGAGTAATGAATTAAAAGTTCAGAAAATAAATCTCTTTCAAAGATAACTATTCAAAACTTTTTTTTTATTGAAACAAAAGTTTCGAAATATGAGCCCACTTATGACATATGATAAACTTAGAAAAATTAAAAATATAGAAGGGCTTAAAATAAGAAGTATTCAAAAGAATTATTTTACTGTTAAAATATTATTTTTCTGTTTTCGAGAAAGTAAAAAATACGAAAAATATTTCATACACAGAAACGAACGATATCAATAACAAAAAGATTTTATTAGTTCATTTTTTGACTCATATTTTCAAAGAACGATAAAAAGAACTCACGCTAATCCCTAACATTCATATAGTTAAAAATTGATAAAATAAATATCAGAATATAAATACAAAGAGTGTGAAAAACATTATATATAAAAGAAAATACCACTAAAAAAATTAAAGATCACCCAGATCTGCATTTTGTAGAAATATAAAGATCCAATTCATAAATATCCATTATAAGTAATAGCTCTTAAAAATATAATAAACTATAAACCTATACTATTATTATGTATATAAATTATTATTTATTATTATTATAAGTAATTATTATTTTAATAATATATTATTAATATAATATAATACTATAATATTATCAACCTTATTATTATATTAAATATTATTATATTTATTATAATGGCTAATATAATCCATATTATTATTATTATTATTATCTATTATTGCTCGACCCAAGAAACGAACACCTTCCATCACTATTGCGTCTCCCCCACCCATTCCCACAAACACACAAAATTTACAACAAAAAACAACCCTCCTCCTCTCAAGGCCACATTTAAATCATCTCTCTTCTCTCATCCTCTCTCATCATCATCATCCTCCATAAACATGCATGATCCTCCATCACTCTCCATAATCTCTCTCTCTCTACATCTCTCTCTCTCTCTCTCTCCTCTCTCTCGTCTCTCTCCTCATCTCTCTCTCTCTCTCTCTCTCTCCTATAGCAATATATCTATCTTCTATTTTCTCTCTTTAACAACTCTATTTTCTCTCTCCTTCATTGTCATTTTCCTCCTTTTAATTAATGATATTCTCCCTTTTTTTTCTCCGATTTTCTTGCTGGAATAAAATTCATTACTATAAAACTATTGTTTAACATCAAATTCCCTACTGTATTTTGGGTGCTTCACAAACTAATAAAAAGCAATAATAACTAATACAAAAAATATATAACATATTATATAGTATATAACCTCATATATTAATATAACTTACACTATCCACAATACCAATATAATAGCCCCTAATATATTTATATAAAGAAAAAAAAAACAAAATATACCTCAGAAATTATATAAAATATATATACTCAATTAACTTCTAAAATTATCAACTAAGCACAAACTATATAAAACTATAGTAAAAAATAAAATCATTCAAACAAAGCCACAAAAAAATAATAACAAAATATAATAAAAAACTAATATAACACTTAAAAAAAACTAATAAAAAAAACTAATTCACTCACTAACTAACATAAACCTCCATTAAAATATAGTTCAGCCACCACAAACAGTAAATAATTATATATAAAAAATATATAATACAAATCACATTACATATATAACAATATAATAAAAAATAATAATATAATAATAACCAGAGCGATATTTTTTCATGGAAATCCAAAATAATTTTTTTTTCTTAGATATGTAAAAATAAAACCTACATTATTATATTCATATATCTAATAAACAAAAAAAACCATAAATATCATACATAAACAAATATATAAGCTGTTACAAAAAGAAGTAAAAAAAAAACCTAATAAAAAAACATACTATAACAAAAATTAAACCACCCTTACTGTAAGTTATTTCATAATTGCAGAAAAAATCTTACATAATTATATATGTATAAATATACAAACTCTATTACGTAATAATACCATGCTCCAAAAGGTCACTATTCTCGATATACGAAGCTATGTTCACAGTTCCTGATTCTGATCTCATAAATATTTATTCTTTTGTCATATTTTTATAGATACTAGTGTATATAATAAAATATATTTAAATAATAGATATAAGACATAAACATAATATTGCATACCAACAATGAAAAATTCTCAACAAAAGATAAGTCAAAAACCGAACAAATGCTTCAAATGATTTCAAAGACCAAATATTTTCTGACAAACCAAAATTTTTTTAATAAAAAATCCCACTTATGATTTAAAGTAAATCCGAAAAAAAAAAAGAGACTGATTTCAAAAAATGAAATATCTCGAAAGTTACGACATTTAACAGAAAAACCAATATATTCAATAATTTGAAAAAATACAGACGATATAAATAAGCTATAATTACAAAAATGTAAAAAAAGAAAAAAAAAAAAAAATATTTTTTCCTAAAATGAAAAATATCATCAATTAGAATTTGACTACCGTAAAAAACCAATATATATATTTGGAGAACAGGATATAAAAAGACCTTATTACAAGAAATGTAGAAAAAAATTTAAGGAGCTACGAAACTGAACGGAGCGCGGAAAGAGGGGGGAGACTGAATATTTACACATACCCCGTAGGAGGAGAAGAGGTGGAGGACCCCCGCGACACCCAAAATACCAAAAGAGCAGGGGAAGTCTTAGAAGACCCTCCCACCGGAAGAGGCGGGGGAAATAGTCACGTAACCCTGTTCGTTCCCCGTGAAAAAAGGAGCCGAGTAGACCCCGAACTCCGTGCCATTTTGCCGTATTTCCCCTTGGGAAGATAATTCCAAATTATAGTTAAAAAAAAATTAAATAAAAAAAATCGTGAACGGAGTCGGGTTAACACAACCCGCTCACAAAGAAGCTCAAAATAATATTTATATGAATAGCAATCGCTCAACCAAAAAAACAACAAGTCAAAAAGGTACACACTTAAAGTTGATTATACCCCTAAAGATCAAGTCTATTAGTAGACAATATATTAAAAAAACAAAACAAAAAAAATTTCAAAACTGACAGAGTCGTAAATCGTAAAACAGAAAAGGTCCTATATAAATATATAATATATACATAATATAAACATATATATATAGAATAAAATAATATAAATAACCAAAAAATCAAATAAAAATGTAAAAGGCAAAAACGAAAAAAATAATAATATAAAATATAATAAAACACTGAAATAATATATATAAACAGATAAAACAACAAACCTCAAATGAATATAGGCCGCTTGTCCTTTAAAAGGAAAAGATAAATAAGCAAACCATTGACTATCAAACTCGCAGCAACTATGGCTCACCTTAACAGCCCATGCCCCGCCCCGCTCACCGCTCGCTCGCTACCCCAAAACTCAACTCCGCCAAGAGATCTCGCGCGAATGTTAACCACAAAGTTGCCTTTTTAAACTTTATCAATGCCTCTATAATTATCACGTTACATTTCATATTAAAGAGGCTACGAAGACCGAACGGAACGGATAAAAGAGACTCAAAGAGGAAGCGAAAAGTCCCCCCTGTACGAATCCCACCAACGGATGAGCCGAAGAGGACCACTGACTCATTTCCATACATTATGACCAAGATTTAATCGATAATAAGGTTTATTCCTTAAGTTTTAAAAAAATAGAACTGTATTGGCAACCTTGACGCACTATTGCCTTGGAAATAATCGAGAAAAAAATCGGATTACATTGGAGTTCGAGGAAAAGATGTTTAAAACTTCCAATTATAAAGAACAAGTACAAAACAAAAGAGGAAAATAATAAAGAAAATAAATTGAATACAAAAAATATGAAAAGATTACATAAGTTCAAAAAATTATATAATAATATATATAAAATATAAAAAAATAAAATAAAATAAAAAAAAAAATATATAATAAAAATAAAAATAATATATTATAATATATTATGAGCAATATTTGTACAGATACTAGTTACGGATAACTAGTGAGGAATATATCTCAACCAACCTCACAAGGATAGCGTAATAAACATACACAAAACTAGAAAAAAAAAATATAATAATGAAAATATAATTTAGAGTTAACGAGATAATAGGTTAGTGAGCTTAGTATAAGTATAGGTTAGCTTAGGATATAGGTAAATAGGATGATTAAGTGTCCTAGCACGCTCATAAGAATTTAGGTTAGCGTACTCACGCGAATATAGGTCAATTACCTCACTACGGTTAGGATACATACGCGTTAGGAGTAAAGCTATAAAGTGAGTCACTACAGGTAGTCACAATAACAAAAGATATAACATTCAAATCGATGACACAAAATACCTTAATCCAACAAAAAAATAAAAATAAATAATAAAAACATAATATAGCGTAAAAAATAAACCACTTACTTGTAAACTCAAAATATAAAAAATAAAACTCAACAATACAACATATCCCAAATCAATAAATTAATCACCAATAATAAAAAAAAAAAAAAAATCACCCTAAACCAAATCAATAACAAAAACATCTCAAAATAAAATAATATATAAATATATAATATAAAAAAATATTAAAAATAATAAATAATATATATATATATTAAATATATAATAAAAATAATGAATATAATAATATAATAATTAATTATAAAAAAAAATATAAATAATATAATATATTAAATAATGATATAATAAATAATAATAATAATAAATAATATATAATAAATATATAAAAATATATATATATAATATATAATAAATGATATATATATAGAAATATTAATAATATAATATAGTAATAAAATATATTAAATATATAAAATATATATAATAATAATAAAAGTAATTATAAATATATATATATATAATAAAAATATACTATATAATAATATATAATAATATAATCATATAAAAAATATAAATATAATAATAAAATATAAAAAAGATTATAAACAACCCCAATAATAATATATTATAAACATTAAAATTTTATATATATTATAAATATAAAATATAATTAAATATATATAAATAAATATATATAAAATATAAATAAAAATATATAATAATTAAATGGTTCAAAAACTAATAAAATAAACTGACTTACATAAAATTAATTACGCCCAAAAATTTAATACTTTTTTAACACTTAATGACCAAATGAAAAGAGCAGTAAATTACGATTTTATTGAGCAGTTTAGGTAATCCAAGGCAAATTATTACTACGGGCAAAACTACTTGGGAAAACATTTATGCGGCACATGAAGAAAGATTAATTACTACATATAGATATATTAAGCAAATACTCTTTCATAAGGCTAGAAAAATGATTTCAAAGAACTTGTTGATTAAATGATTTCTAATTAATATATTTAAAATATAAGATAAACCCATAAAGACAATTAAAGACCTCAAGGAAAGTCAAGAAATATACTTCTCAAGAAAGAAAGGAAATCCCATAAAACTTAACTTTATACAAATGTGTAACAAGTAGTTTAAAATACTACATTTAAGAGTCGAGATATTAGGAGAAGTTTGCACATTACAATGAGAGTCTAAAGTTTTCTTCTATAATGATGTGCAAAGTAGTAAAAATTTATCACAAGAAATTAAGAAGTACTTTTAATACAATTACTATAAAGTAAGATTTTTAATCTCCATAACAAACTATGTGGGAGAAGAACCTAAACTTATCTTTTTCAATGGTTCGATATTTTGAGTCTAAATAAAAATAAAAAAAAATGATTAAACAAATATATACATTGATTGTAATAATAGAATTATAAGATTAGATAATTAAATATCTAAATATATTATAGCATAATGAATAAATAAAAGAACGATTCCCTACAAGAAAACTTGAAAAAATTATAAAACAAACCTCATCAAAAAACTCTTTCAAAATTTTAAATTGAAATACCTTTATAAAAAACAAATCTTCACATCATCCTCTCCTCTTCGACCAGACCTCCAACCAACCCACTCTTAACACCCAAGTATTATATTATTATAAAAAAATTCTATTAAAAAATTGATTAAAGAAACCAAATTACATAATAACTACATTTATTTTTGAACATTTAATTCTTTTTAATTCTATAAATATATTTTTTTTTATGGTTTCAGGCTTGGTGTAGTATGTATAATTTTATAATTATATAACCTGACCTTTTGACACTTTTAATTAAATATTACATATTAAAATAGATCAATTTATAAAAAAGAAATAATTTAAATTCTTATGTTAATTAAGATTGGCAATAAATAAAAATATAACTACGGAAAAAATTAAGGAATAAATATATGATATATCAAACATAAATATACATATAAATATATAATAAATAATATAATAATAAATATATCTATTATTATAAAATTATATAAAATATAAAATATATATAAAACTAATATAATAATATAATAAAAATAAATATAAAAATATTTAAGGTAAATAAGTTAAAAGTAATAAAAAAGCCAATATATAAAATAATAAAATAAAAATATATATATACAGCGGTGATTTCAAAACCTCTGCGACAACTCGGAGGGCTGATAGAGCAGCAAAACGATAAAAACATTTATTGTTAAATAAAATGTAACTTATGTTGTATGACGCTTTGTTATTCAAAGTTACGGGATTGATGTTGAAAGATAAAACCAACGTGAATGTTGCTTTGACGCGATACGTTACTATAGATAAACGGAGTATTTGCTATATTCTAATGTTATGTTATGTAGTGCAAGTGAGCGTACGATCTGCCGTTCGCACGCACAAACGTAAACACATTATTTCAGTGTCGTGTTGAACTACGAGGAAAGAGTGTTAGTGATCCATATCGTAATACGAATGCCTACACTGTAACTGAATTCAAACGATATGAATTGAAGGAGCAATAAGGTAAAGGTAAATTCCCACGGTAGTTTTCCGAAAAAAGGATGTTATATCAAGCGTACACAGATGTAGGCACGACCAACAATAACACATTAAAATTGAAAGTAAACCTAAGATCGATCAAAAAAAAAAGAAAAAAAAAAAAAACAAAAAAAAAAAAAAAAAAAAAAAAAAAAAAAAAAAAAAAGAAAAAACAAAAAAAGAAAAAAAAAAAAGAAAAAAAAAAAAAAAAAAAAAAAAAAAAAAAAAAAAAAAAAAAAAAAAAAAAAAAAAAAAAAAAAAAAAAAAAAAAGAGAAGAAAAAAAAAAAAAAAAAAAAAAAAAAAAAGAAAAAAAAAAAAAAAAAAAAAAAAAAAAAAAAAAACCAACAAAAAAAAAAAAAAAAAAAAAAAAAAAAAAAAAAAAAAAAAAAAAAAAAAAAAAAAAAAAGAAAAAAAAGAAAAAAAAAAAAAAAAATAAAAAAAAAAAAAAAAGAAAAAAAAACAAGAAACCAAAGAAAAAAAAACTTCCATACTGATCAGAAAAAATAAAACAACACAAAGCGCACCCAAGAAAACACTAAAATGTTAAAACCCCTAAAAAAGGAAAACAAAAAGAGAAACAGGAAAAAAAAAAAAAAAAAAAAATATACCATGTACATGACCGACGCGTCACAACAACAAAAACTAGACAAACAATAGATAAGCACTAGATCACGCATTATCGGGTCGCGAATACAAATAAAAAACTTGAAACACGATAAACGCGATGACAATGCATCGTCTAACTTATTTTATGTAACAATAAATTGTAATCCGCCTCAAAGTAGCGTGTTGAATCTGACAAGATTAGCCCTTTCGGAAAGTCGTTACCCCAATAGTTCACGCACCGACGGACTTGATAACAGTCACCCTGAAAATCATGAAGTATATATATACATCCATCTTATTAATAAAATATAATAAAATCTGAGATTATTATTTTATAATTAAAAATAATAATATATAAAATTAACATAATAATATACAATAATAATAAATAAACATATATATTTGAATAAATATTATATATTTTTATGACTTTACAACAAATAATAAAATACAATATAAATGCAAAATATAATAATAAGACTAGTATTCAAACCTCATAACAAAAAAACAAAGCCAAAGTCCAGTCATGAAGTATAAATCGATAATGTTACGAAGTATTATTATAAGCAAAATAATATCGACCTAAATAATTATATAAATCGATGTGAACCAGAAACACAACCTTTTTGAAATAACGAGAGGGAAAGAAATGCCACAGAAAAGCTGACAAAACATTTCAGGACTATTCCTCACAGTTATAACAGCAAAGAAAAGCTTGAGAGCTTCGACTATTGCTGATCACCCCCTAACTTAAATTTAACAGAACTTACTATAATTAAGCTCGCCTCCTATAAATATTAATTTATGTCATTTAATATTATTTATTTAATGAGAATGGCCCTATTACACAATACTCTCGCACACTAAAAGCATTTCCATTGCCCACTCTGTACAAGACAAAGCAAGGTAACCACATCAATAATATCGGCCAAACCACTTTTTCAGAAAAATGAAAGCCGAACTACCAAATTTACTTACATCACAATATATACTACTCGAACGAAAAAGATATCATACTCAACACCAACAGAGAGCAAGCTTACATCCACCTCATCATATAACAAAACATAATAAATATACAAACAAAAATATATAATCAATAAATAATACACAAAAAACAGTACTAAATAATACCACTCCCTAATACTCCCAAATCATAATATAACAAATATATATATATAAAATAAAACAAACCAAACCACCATTTATATATACAATAATAAATAAAACTATATAATATCATCTCTATCGCT
>JABUQX010015659.1:0-24219 GCA_015478945.1 Trachelipus rathkii | reverse complement strand
TTTATATTAAGAAAATTGAGTGATATTTTTTTTTTATATTTTATTTTAGAAAGAAATTTTTATAACTATTTTTATTAATAATAAAAGAAATAGCAATATTTTGCTTTCATAGTTAAGAAATTTAAAGTTTTTGTAATTAGTAATACTTTGCAACTTTTTTTTTAATTGTAATCAATTAGGTACATTTTTTTACTTTTTTTTATGCATAGGTTTTAGCAGGTAAGGTTACTTTAGTTGGGCCAAATCGTTCTTTACTCCGAAGGAGTTGTCTCCAAAGATATTTAAAGAAATGTAGATCAAGTATTTGCAATTGTTTACGATTTCCCTAATTTTATTCGTACTGACCAATGGCAACGAGTATTAAAACTATTTACTAATTTCTAATTTAACAAGTGTTTCAATTTTATTACCATCCAAAATAAAAATAAAAATTTTTCGCCTCTTTAAATTATAAAATTCAGTTTTAACTAAATATTAATAGCTTCCCGAACCAATGAAAAAGGTATATTTGTCTTTACATCAATCAGCCTTGTCTTATACTTCATCGGCGATTTGTACAGCGTTCTCTATCCATGTAGTCTGCGCCCCTGCAATAAGTTGATCTTTACATAGTAACTTTACCATTTCGAAACAAACTATCGCATATGATAAACTCCCCTTTTATAAGAACACTATAAGCAACTTGTGGCAGATTAGAACTATTTTCCTCAATTTGTCGCGAAACAAAGCTGCAGAAATAAAAATAGAAAACAGCCACGAATCTAGGGCTCCGTAAACTCAAGAATTTGCCCTCTCTTAACATAAGTTAATAATTATTTGTATTTTGTTATTCTCAAAATTAGGGTAAAGAAATCAAATTAAATTAATGATATTAATAACAAATAAGTTTTGTGAGCATTTTGTGTCTCCATATGAAACAATGATTTTATTGTTACATTGTTAAACTCTTATGGTTAAGCAATAACAGAAGCTCCAGCGATAGATGCCGAAAGTTTGCCGAATCCAGGTTCTCTTCCAGTAGCTCTTAATTACAACTTGCTGGTAAGTACGGAAATATTAGAATTAGCATGTTTTGTTAATTAAAATAACCTCTATTCTCACACTGTACAAAACATAACCGTTTAACCCTTTAGTAATTTAGTTCCTGCAAGTTACGTTTAGACACTTTGCCCATACTAAAAATCCTTGATATTGTCTCACTGTTTGGCCCTAATTACAGTCAATTAGTATCTCCCTCATAGATCTACGTAGCCCGTTACAGTGAATTTCTCACCTGAAAGATTAAGCCCAATTCTATCTCGTGTCAGGCTCTTTGTTATTTTCCATCAAACCTCTCTTTATTTACAAATGCTGAAAGATAGCATTATATGGTGGTAGTACCTTTATTTCCCCCACTTTGACGCTCACAGGCGTACTGAGAAAGACACCAAGAACAGTTTCTTATATATCGCGTTCTCGGACTTCAGAAACAATATTTAAACTTGGTACGGTTCACTATAATCATGAATGTGTTATCCACCAGACAAACAAAAAGAATTTAAGGCTAAACTAGCATGACCTCCTTCAAGTGCACAAACTACCATATGAAAGCATTGGAATATTGCGCATTTAACAGTTCGGAGTAACACATTATTATAGTTTTTTACTCGACAAAATATCTTCAATCTTTTTGGATAATGCAATTACTTGGTAGGACAATTGTTAAAGTGCATACGGGTAAATATTTATTAATGCGTTTGCATATCCCAAATATATGGTGTTGATTACCCCTTTATGAACCAATAATTTATTCCGAATTTCCAGGGAAATGTGAATAATGACCAACGGAATGAATAAATCTAACTTTATTATAGGGCAATAAGCACATAATTAAATTATAATCTTTATTTAATACGCCTATGTAAGTCTGAACACAATTGATTTAAGAAATCTAACGATGAGTATAGCTACGATGAATATTCGTTAAATTCATTTCATCTTCTTTAGAATTGAAAAATTTATAAATGTACGGTAGTACGGATTACCAAATTAATGAATTCTCAAAAGAACAATCTCAGATTTGAAATTTCATAGGAAAACCAAATAAACCTCCAATACTCACCAACACATCTCCAACCAACAATTCGGACTAAACCGAACAGATTTTTAAAAAATACTTCTTGAATAATCGTCTAGGCAAAACTATAAAAGTTTCGTGTGACCATCACTCAAATAATCCACCAACACTTTTAGAATTATAAGGGAACGTTGCACAGATAGTCGAGCAATACGAGCTTTTCAAAGATCAAATAAAGAAAGATTCGCAGTCGAGAACAGACTTTCATGTTACGACTCAAAATCCCTGCTCACAAAATTCTTAACTAATTTTAATGAAGGAATTGAGAACATTATTACAAAATGAGAAAGTTTCTTATTCAAATATTATTTCCGAAGTCATTACATATAAAAATATCATTATACTTTCTGAACTAATATGTGGCTTCGAAACAATGGATTAAAGTATTCAGCGAATTCAAGGAAAGATAAATATCAATTGTATAATAATTAAATAATGATACATGAAGATTTAATAATTGAATTCGTTTCGTCTCGGTACAGAATATATGAAGATCTTCTTCGCTAATAATGAGTTATAGAGGCAAAGCGATCTAGATACACGTCGTTTCTCAATTTTTTGACAATTTCACTTATCTTGGGCAAGCGTTAAAGAGTTATGAAATTTTTTATAGGCCTAAGAAACTCTCTCAAGAGAGCTATTGGAAGCGAGTTATGAGGCTAAATGGAAGATGCAGTACTACTGTAAAGCCGGCGAAAACCCTACTGAGAGTGTAAACTCGAGACTTGGATACCAAACCGTTTGGCGCAGAGAAAATGGTTTTGAGTGATCATAGGTTTGTGATGTTCGGGCCAAGAGAAGACGCTTGTGGACAACTCACAGGAGCGAAAGCATTTAAGGAGAAATTTGTTATAGATTTAATAATTAGTTACTACATTATTATATAAATTATTTATTATTAGCTTTATCGAAGTTATGTTTCTACTAGACAATTATAATACAGAATATTTCAACATATTAAAAATGTATATTACATTTAAAATATATTTAAAAACTAATATATTATTAAAAATATATAAAACAAAAATAAAATATAAAAACTGTAATATATATATATAAATTATATATCAATATTAAATAATATAATATCACATTTAATAATATAGTATATAATATAATAATTATAATAGTTAATATATATTATATTATATATATATAATATAATATAAATATCATTATATATATATCATAATATATTATAATAACTAATACTATAATAATAATATATATATATCTATATATGACTATTATATATATATATTTATAAAATTATTATATATATATAAATCTATACGTATATAACTATATATAATTATATTATAATTAATAACTTATAACATATAATAATATACATATAAAATAAGTATAATAATATATATAACTAGATAATATATATAAAGATATATATATATAATATAATACTTGTAAAAACTATAATATATATTTATATATAAAACATAATATATATATAATATATAGTATATACTATATATATATATATATATATAGTATAATATATATATATATATACCTATATATATATGATTATATATATATAAATATTAATATAGTATATATATATAGACTAATTTATATATATACTAATATATATATATATTTATATAATATTACTATACTATAATATATATATTACATATATATACTATATATAATATATATATATACATATAATATATTTATATATAATTATAAATATATATAATATATATAATATATCAATGTATAATATATATATATATATATTAATATATACTATATATAATATTATAAATTATATATAATCATAATGATATTTAATAATATATAATATATATATATATATATTATATATTATATATATACTATATATATATATAATATACTATTATATATATAGATAATAATACTATATATATAAATATATGATAATATATTAATTATTATATTTATAATTATCATATATATATATCAAATATATAACTATATATTATATATATATATACTAGTATATATTAAATTATATATATGTATATTAATTAATATATATATACTATATATATTATTAATATATAGTATATATTATATATATATTTATATAGATATATTTTTTTTTAATTTATTAGTTATATTTTTTAATATAAATATATATATAAATATATATATAATTTTTTGATGAATAAAGTACCAGAAGCTATTGACACATTGTTTATTATTTCTTTATGATACATTTGGGAGGAACACACAGATCAATTTTCAAATTTGTATGAATATATACATAAAAAATGTTGTTTATATTAAACAATTATCATAATAAATTATAAGTAAAATGACATGATGAATTTAAAACCAAGAATACGTATGTATAAAGCTTACTAATTTTAGACAAGGAATGGTTGACGAGTAGTATTAATTGACAAGGTTTGATGGCACTCGTATTCTGTGTTTATGCGTACGGGTTGAGGATCCTAATACAGAATGATTCCAAAAGGTAGATCGTCAGATCGTTTGTGTTGTTTGATGTTAAAATCCTAAACTGTGAGCTAAGCAAAGAGTGATGTATTTTTCACGTTTATTAAGTCATCATTCATTTATTTTAATTATTATATTTAAAACATTGTTTTCAAAAATTTAACAAAATTTTTTATGAATATTTTTTACAAACTATAAAAATGGATTGCACTATTGTTGTTCTCCCGAAATCAGCATAAAGAATAAACCAAGTTAAGAGCTCTAGGTGAGCTTTTTTCATCATAAAAGTTAGATTCCAAAGAATAAATCTCGATAAATATATATATTATTTATATAATATAATATAATATAATATATATAATTAATAATATGATATTATATAGATAATATATATATTTATTATATATTATAATATATTATATAATACTTACAAAATATACATATATTATATAATTATAAATATATATAATTATTACTATATATTATAATAATATATCTATATATCTATATTATATATATATATATATATATATATATTATAATATACATTATATAATATAATTAATACTATAATATATTCTATAATATATAATGATAACAGTCGGAGGAGATTTACTTTTTTGAAGATAGATACTGAGTACAAAGACTAGCAAGAGATCAAGTACAAAGAAACTATCAAGATATGAAGAGGAGGGAAGTTAGAGTGCAAGTTCATATTAAATAAGATTTCAGCAGGAAGATTGACAAGTGGTTAGAATACTTAAAAGGTTATGCAGGAGAAGAGTGAAAGAGGAAATGGCGAAAAGTGGGACCGGAGGGGAAAACAGATCAAGGAAACCTAGGAAAGATTTGAGATTTATGTGGAGGCATCATTGAGAAAGACATGGAATGCGTGAATGCATGTAACTAGAGTAAAGGTGTCTTGTGGGATAAGCAGGAAGATGGAGAAGAGCGCTGGACTATTGACGAGTTTGCCCCTTCTGGAGGTGGATGTAATAATGTAAATTAAGTAACACTAAATAATAATTAACAAATAATAATATATAAATAATAATAAATATATATAAATAATCAATAATTAATAATAATATATAATAATACATTAATAATAATAATAATAATAATATAATAATAATAATATACTTATATAATAACATATATAATAATAATACATAATATAATTATAATAATAATAATAAATAATAAAATAATAATAATAATAAATAATTAATTATAATAATAATAATAATAAAATATATAATCTATCATTAAAACTCACTGAAAATCTAAAATAAATGAAAATATTATCCTTTTAAAGAAATATATATATCATATATAATAATATATATATATATATATTATACATATTATAATTATTATACTATATATATAATATATAATACAGTAAAATAATATATTCAAAAATTCTGCGACAAACTCGGAGGGCTGAATAGAGCAAACGATAAAGGAAATTATTGTTAAATAAGACTATTTGCAATGATCTTTCGTTTAATTTACGGACGATTTGAAGGCTCAACATAGTTTATGTTGTGTTAGGACGCGTTAGCATGTAAGGTTACGCGATTTAGACTCAATTTTAATGTATTGTGCTGTTGCGTAATGTGCTGTACCGCTTAAGTCCCTTCTGGAAATGTGCAATACTTTACCTTGCCAAATTGCAATCGATTGAATTCAGTACAGTGTAGCATCGATTACGAATGGATCACTACAACTCTTTCCGAGATTAACCTGAATAAATAATAGTCTACGTGCGGCGACGAAATGGAACGAGAGCCACCATATGTACGGTGATACGATTTACCACACAGATAAATTCACCACACACACAAATGTTTGCTCACCTTCATCAGCGCCATCGAAGAGAATGAACTATCGTCCAGGTGCATGGTGTAAGACCACTTAAATACGAGGTATTCCATTGTTAGAAGAAGAGGTGTTAGAGTATCCCAAACGACCGTCGATTGCACTACGCGCCATGCCATGCCTCGGGTCAAATCAGTGTTCTGGGTTCGGGTCTTATGCATGAGCAACGCCTCCTGGCTCCACTGCAGAAAAGTATCAAGGCATGGGCAAAAACGACTTCGAACCGTGTGCGATGTGGCTGGTGGTTTCTTGCAAAGAAGCATCTATATCCTGCTTTCCTGCAATGTTTTTTACCGATGAGGCTTCTTCAACTGCTGATGGCTCAACAGCAGAAACAGCACACATATGAACGAGCAAATCGCAACGACAATGTTTCAATCAGAGATTAACAGAGAAATTTACGTAACATCTGGAGTAGAATTACTTGGGATTATCTGCTGAGGACCTGTCATTATTCCACACGGTTTGGATGGACCATCGTACCTGCAACTACTCCAGAACACAGCTTTCCGCATCTCGTATGGACGGAATACCCCTTGCGAACCCGATAGAAGAGATACTAGAGTTCCAATTTGATGCGCTTCCATCGCACTAGTACACACCAAGTACCTGGACGGCATGACTGAAACGAGTCTTACACTAGACAAATAGGATAGGAGAACTTTTTGCGTTGACTGCATGCCCGACCATCAAGCCCCTAATATTTTTTTGGGGGTATGTGAAGGTGTATGGCTACAATAACCTCAGTCAAAACACAAAGATTGTAACAGATTCAACGAATATTAACACTGCGTTTTGATCAATCAGACCACTAGTGAAGCGTTTGTCAGTAGAGTCGACTGCAAATAGGCACGCATGATAACGTGTGTAATTCAGGATATAGGCAACACTTATGAACACTTCTGTAATTTTCCCATAAAATGATCTTCTTAACAAAGCATACATTTGTTTCTTTACAAACTCGCATCAAACCATACGTTGTTTAAACAAAAATATCCTATTATTGTATACCTCTACCAACCCTGAGAGATACAAGATGTAGCACACGCACAATAATAACATTATAATACCCAGAAATCACGTTTACCAAGTAAACGACGCCGTTCAAACCTGCAATAACGTGAGTACCTTACATCATCCGTAACTTTGAACGAAGCGTCTCATACAACATAGCTTATTTAATAATAACATTTACCTTATACATTGATTACTAATTCATCGAGTTCTAGTCGCAAGGTTTTGAATCACCCTAGATATATATTATAATATATAATATATATATAATACTATATTAATATATTATATATAATTTATATAAATAAAAGTACATTAAAAATAACTTTAGTATTATAATAAATACATAGGTTATGATGAGCTTGTGCCTCCTGCTTATTTTCAACTGTAGTTTACGTCCTGAGGAGAAGAGAAAATACTTCTGGCTCCGGAGGGGGAGAGGAATAAAGACCGAGTCCTACCAATACCACCCTTCCCACCCGGAAGGTCACTGATTGTAATGGAAGCAATGACGCGGCCCACAGGTCAAACATTGCTTGTTTTTCTTATCTTAATCTTTCATTCACACGATGGCTGCATACTATCTTCTTTATCTGTTCATTTTCTCATTTGTGAAGGGAATGCTTCTCCTATCGTCGGTTGATTCGAGAGAAACCAGGGTCTCCTAGAATATTAACATCCCATTGTCAACAAACGAAGTCAGGATTTAAACGGAAATCAATGTGTAAGTTGCGTAGTGATTATTGCACCTTTCTCCCATTTCATAAAATCTTACCCCAGAAATACAGGTTTCTTCTGCATTGTTAACCCCACTAATCATTCAAATCATCCTTCTCTATAAACTAACCCTAAAATCATTATTACAATAAATATCAATATGATATCCAATAAGATTATAAACTACATTTCTTAAAAATTATACATTCCAAATACATCATACAAGTAAGCCCCTCCCCTAAACACCCCACTCCCACGTTTTATGGTTATGACATACTCCCCCTCCGACCCCCCAAAACACTCCCTCTTAACACTGATCCTAACACTGATCCACAACAACATTACTTACCTCAATACAAACTAACGACACCTCCATGTATGTTTCCAGAACAACGTCATGACTACACTCCAAACTCCCATACTTTGATCTCAAGCTCTGAACAGACCCATTAACATCTTCAAATATCATATCGCCACTCAACCTCTCCATCAATCCCGCCCAAACAACCTTACACACCCACTTTCAATTTTACCAATACCCAAATCTTCATACTTGGAGGAGATTCAAGCCCACACACAACATAGGTATAAAAGATTACCCTTTATCTGACCCCGATGAGGTCAACCATTATCCTTAATCATCAGAAACGAATTTAAAGAATCCCTAATATATCACTTAAACATCCACAACCTCCCCACCGTACTATCCCTTCCCCAATTAAAACCATCCCTCACTTCCCCATGACGTTAATATCTTTCACCTTCCATAAATCTACCTACTAAACTGGGCACTGTTACTGACTACAATCGGACCACCCTCCCTATTCTTATTTCTCTAACTCACCTCATCAATCCCCACAAAAAAATACTACTACATACACTAACTATAAAAAAGCAAAATGGCCTGCATTTACTTAACATATAGAAACCATATTACACCCAATACCAACCACGTACAACTTCCCTAACAACCTCCTTTATTCACTTAAACGTAATTTACAATCATATAATCCACAATTTTATTAATTTATGTAATACCCCAGAAATATCATTACAACCCCAAACCTCAACCTGGTACAACCAACTCATTAACAAAGAAACTCCTCCGTAAAACTCACCGTACACCCACATTTCTACACCAAATAACAAACAAACATAACACCCAAATCTCCAACCTCATAAACCACACACACCAATAAGTTTTCAGAAATAACTTACAACATAACAATATAACTCATTAGACAATAAGAAAACCTGCAAGTCATATTAAAAACTGACACTACTCAACTAACAACCACACAATCCCAACAGATCCTCATCTTTACACCAAACAAATATCCCTCCCTTACCCCTAAGTAGACAACATCAGAAGTCTTGCAAACATTATGTAAACATTCTCACTCTCGGAATCAACCTCCCTCTATAAAAGAGAAAATAAATAAAACAACTCAGTAAAAATCCACAATTAGACCACACCCTCATACCCCCTTTCACAACCAACATGACAATAGTATATTACGAAAAACTAAAAATTTCAACAAGCACATTCATATCAATCTCTAACTAACACTTAAAACACCTTGGAAAAAACACTTCTCATTAATCACAGAAAATCTTTACAATCATAGCCAGCTCAATACAATACCCCAATCTGAGACAAAGCATTCACTAACTTCAATAAAAATCAAACCAAAAAAAAAGACCCCTAACTCCCTCCTCCTACCAAAAAAGCCTTCAAAAAAAACTAATACAGCAATCTTTATGCTATTGCTTCAATAATAGTTAAACTAGCTAGAGAATTAATACCTAAAACAAAATTTCCCACCCTTACTCTCCCAGTATTTCCAACAACAGATACTAAAAGCAACCAATCCAAACTTACAGCCTCACCTCTCCTCACACAACCATCCATCAATATGGTTTAACCAATCCCCTCCTAATCTATAATCACCGCAAGTAGATATACTCGAAAAGCAATCATACCGTCACCTACCACAATCCATATATTCAAAATACAAATCCACCATTTCCTAGAAAATAATGACAAAAATGGACTCTCAATTTCACACCAAACCGTTCCTAGGTCCTATGCAAAACAACCTCTCTCTCTCGCTCCAATTACAAAATGCCGACGTACTAACAGGGCGCCATTCTCCTCTCCATTTTTGGTTCACTTTTTTCACAGCAGATTTACCACCCAACCCACCAATCACCAATTAAATACCTTACGACAGACGACATGCAGTCTTATTTCCAACACCAGCTAACAAGCCAACAATTACCGAATATTTATCCTATTAGAAATTGGTTAAGCTCAACAGAATGACAGCTCCCCTTAATCCTCACCTTAATCACAACCGACAGTCACCAATCCTCCCTCCATCATATCACCCTGAACAACAACCCCTTTCCATTAACACCAAAAAATACTAAGGAATTACTATGAACACAACACATGACTTTCCCCAATACAAACACTTCCTAACCCAACGGAAAAAATAAACACTATCCGACCTCTACCAACACAATTAGCGACAGAAACACCATCACCATACTTATAAAAATTCGAACAATGCCTCTAAAACTATGCTCCCAGTGGTTCCATCACTCCTTCAAATCGAACACAAATTTTTTATATAAAAAATCTCAACAAGCCTCTTACAGTGGGAAATTATTCATCAGCGGCACAAACCACACAATCCACATTAACACGATGAAACTTGTTACATCCCATTCACCACACTTGGATGTATGGTGGACTCATTTTTTATCGAAACACGAACCATTCCTACCTTTTTCTACAATTCTCTCCAACCCCCCCCGACAAAGACTAAATCCCCCCTTCTTCCACAGCCAATTCTATTACAACATACAAATTTCCTCCTCCCTCCCCAATAGTCATGGATTACATCGTATCCATACAATCTAACAACAAATACATGCCTAAACCACCAAATACAAATTACAAAACACCCCGCCCCTAAAATCTACCCTGACGAAGAAACGCTGTCAGAAGAGCAAATCGACCTTCTCGAGCACATTCACGTCACCACCGGGCTGATGCATTATAAATACAGACCTTCAAAACTAGACAACGTCACTCCCCATTGCATAGGTGTACAATGCCCAAAAAACAAGAGCACTCCTTCTGAGGTGCCTGCTCTCGACGCCCGCGCCGTTTTTACTCTATAACTTCATATTCCTTTAACTGTTGGAATCGGCCAGGCACTTCAAATGAAGAAAGTCAGCACAAACTGATGACAGGAGGCAGAAATAAGTAAGTAAGTAATTATATCTAATCACTATATATATATTATTACGTCTTGAGTAATACATATATACTGACAAATAACATATTATTATTATATATATTATATTATAAATAATATATATATAAATATATATATATTATATTATTTATAATATTATATACTATATATATACTAAATATATATATATTAATATATATTATATAATTAATATAATAATATAATAATCCATAATAGTATATATATAATAATTATTATTATATATTATATAATTAATATATATATATTATATATATATATTACTATATATACTTATATATATATTATTTATATAATTTATTATAATATATATATATATAATATTATATATATATATAATAAGATATATAGATATACTATTTACTGATGGGACTCATAATCTCATGTTCGGCAAATCAAATATTTTTCCAATGTCATCAGTCAATATACTTATATAGCTTATATAAATATAGATATATTTTATATTATATAATTAATATATATATATATATATATATATATATTAATATATAATAATATTATATAATTATATTATATATAATTATAACATATATTATATATATACTATATACTATATTAATATATATATATAATTATATATATATATATAATTTATAAAATATATATATATTTATATATATATATATGTATATTATATACATACAGTATAATATATAAATAATAATATATATTATATATAATTAATTTATACTATATATATACTACATATATATATATATTAATAGATAATATATATAATTTATGAAATATATTAATATACATATTATCTTAATATATATTATATATATAGATTATAGTATATTAATATATTATATATATATATAAAGTATATATATATATATATATAATAACTATATATAAACTTATATATAAACTATATATATAAACCATATAAATATAAATATATATATATATAGTATATATATATAATATACTATATAATATATAGTATTAATATATTTACTATTATAATATATAATATATATAAATATACTATTTATACTAATATATATATATTCATATATAATATTATATAATATTATATTATATATATTATTAATATAATTATAATTATTATTAATATAATATATATATAATATAATAATATATATTATATATATATTATATATAGTTATAATATATATAGTTATAAATATATATTTATAGTTATAGTTATATTATAGTAATATATATATATAATATATTATATATAATATATATATATATATATATATTATAATATATATAATATATTTATATTATATATATTATATTAGTTTATATATATATATTATATTTATTATATTAATAATATATTATATATATATATTATATAATATATATATATATATATTAAATATAATTATATAATATATATTATATTATAATATTATATTATATATATATAAATATATATATATATATATAATTATATACTATAATAGTATATTATATAATATATCATATTATATATATATAATATATTTATATATATTATATTAACAATATATATATATTAAATATATATATATAATATTATTATATATATATATTATATTATATATTATTATATAATATTATATTATATTTGGACGTAATTATCTCATCTGTCATCGAGCAAAATCGAATAACGTTCCTAATAATCATATCTTAATTTTTGCGATTTTTTACCTTAATTAATCAATATTAGATTTTCCAATGATATTAACGCTCAATAATTATATTTATATATAATAATAATATCTATTATATATACTAAATATATATATATATATATATATTATTATATATATATATAATATTATAATTATATATATATATATATAGTGCCGCCTCATACTCAATAAAATATATAATATACCCCCATTTAAATACTTAACTATTATTATATATTATTTATACTACTATATTATTATCATACTTATATATTTACTTGTACACCTTTAATTTATATTCTCACCCTTACTCTCTACATAATACCTCACATATTATATATTATATATATTACTTATATATTAATTCCTCTATACGCTCAGACATTCGATTCACCGAACTCAATTTACCACGTATATATTATAACTATATATTTTTATCTTATACGGATTATTTACGTACGATAAGTTATCTCTATATTCCACTACAGTACTGACACACACACAACTATACCCATATTAACAATACAGTAAACTATTCCTCACTAACTCCATACACAACCACATACCCAACAGGATATAGACTCTTCATTATTTAAAAATAAGTATAACTATATTAATAATAGCTCATACCGTTAATTATAAAATAATATTAATATTAGTACTAAATCACTTATATACGTATAAAACTAAAATAACTACAAACATATACTATATATTAATAAATATATATTAATACCCTTTGTTTTATGTATGTATGACATCCAGTAAATAGTTCGCCTTTCTATTCTTGCTTCATATCACACTCATCCTCCAGACAACATCTTAAGACAACCTTTTAACACAATCTATACATCATATTTACAGTATTCAAACCCTTCTTCTAGAACATCTACTGACATCCCTATACCTTTATATCCTAATATGTGTGGAAACAATTGCCCAATTCATAATGTCGCGTGTCGTAGAAGGCAGACTAAGGACGTGTGTAGTTAGGTTGCTGCCATCACTTATTTTTGCCCAGATAGTATGCATGTGTCGGATAAGTCGTAATGCTAACAGCTCAGATCTTTTCGGCGAAAGTTCATGTATTGTATGCGGTACATGAAATGTCAGTGAAAAAATGTTTAAGAGAGATGAGAGAAGGTGAACCCTTTAGGTAGAAAGGGCAAATTTTATTTGTCGCAATGTCGGCACAAAGATGAACGTAAACGTAAAATCTTTTTCATGTTTTGTTGGAATGTGAAGTCATTCTCTTTGTAGGATGTCATTTTTTATCAAGATAGATAGATGTATATTTGAGTTCCTGTGTCGAATACTAGATTTTAAAAGTTAATTTAAGTTTGAATAAGTCAAAATTTGTGTGGTTTAGCGACATTAGGACCAGCCCAAAGCATAATATATAGAGAGTCATTTTCTGGATAAAGCCCCATTACAGTGCATGATGCTTCCTGCGCTTATGCCAATCCGGAGTCGAAGAAAGTCGGCCTGACATTTTGCACATACTTATTTTCCATTCTTTCATCACCAAGATTTTTTTTTACAGAATGTTGTCAACCAAAACCCTATATGCTCAAGCCAAACTCTCTATCAGTATAGGTAGTTACTCTTTGTAATATACGTGCTAATGTCACACTTCAGCGTGAAAAATTCTCGACTTTTCTATTATCTCAGATACTTAGCTTTATAAGTCAGTATTATCAAATTCTTAGCATGTATAAAACTAAAGATGAGATATGAGTATGTCTCCAGCAGCATCTATTGATAAAGTATATTATAGCGATACATAGCTCTGCAAGTCCCAATGATCAACACAAAACCCTCCCTGGAAGATGTTCTTTACACATGAGACTCGCTCTCTATATAGCTTCTACTGTCCCATTCTATATAAATATATAAAATCCTCCTTTTATTATTTTTATTGTGTTGTTATGCTTTGTGTTTTGTTTGTTATGTACAGCCAAATGGCCTCGTGCTTTTTTTGAACTATTATCAGCCAATACCATCGCGCACTAGAAAAGAGCTATATGAGGTCAACTATCATCCGGAAACATACATACAGTTTATCAGCATTTTTGGCCTTGACTCGATCCTTGTCAAACCAAAATGCATTGTGCTCGTTAAACTAACGAGAACTCACACCCCACCGTTCAATAACAAAGAATACTTCCTCAATGTTATACTTACTATTAATGCTGCATAGATTAGTTATACCTTGTATATAGCTGGATCACTTTGAAAAAATTTTTTTCTGCAATCGATTAAAGAAAACTTTCTGTTATCATTTGGGACGCCCTATATAAGTTCGTTCTGATTCGGGTGCAAGACATTTTTCTGTTTTATGTAATATTGCTGTTCTTACATTGTCACAAGTACAGATCGACTCTTGATAACTCTCCCCGTCAGTGTATTATACAGTTAAATGGTTTTCTTATTTGCGAGAAGGAGATTTGTAGAATACTCTCGATTTGTAATAAGAATTGCTCTCCTTTACTTCATTTGTTTATCTTGTCTGTCGATTCCTCTTTATTATTTGTGACGTAGTGGATTATCTCTGGATACTCGCTTATGGATTAGTATAATCGAAAAGCTTATTTCTCGTGATTTTAGATGTCATAGCCATGACAGAAGTTTACTCTTTATGAATGACCATTCAACATAACTGCGAGTCAATCGGTATATATGGTGGTATTTATAAAGAGTTATGCAGTACACGCAGGTTTGAGATCTCAGATTATTTGAAAATGATTAGAATAAATTATAAGAACCTGAGGATGACACCACTCACCACTTGATCACATACATAGAGAAGATAGTTCCGATGGCATATCCTATTAAGAAAATTTGTGTCTAAGGTTCCTTAATAATATAAGCAAAGTAATATAGTGATCGTACGAAATCCCATAACTATTCAGAACGCATTGCCTCTATTTGAATAACGCAGTTAACGCCCTGTCCAGTCTACGAGTTCTCTAATTGCTTGTATTATTATTCCGACTGTGTTTCCACCTCTCACAACAACTCTCTTCATCGTTTCGCCGCAAGTACTCCAACATGAGCAGAAGCCAATTTCATCATAATCTCTCTATGGGGTGAGAGAAAATTTATTTACTACCCTTCCGCGAGCGCCTAACAAGATCTACCTTACTGAGCGACGTGAATTTGACGTTTTCTATCTTCGTTATTTTTAACTTTAATATGCGTTTATACTAGATATGTATTGGCTTTTCAATAGACATCTACTATGACACCAACACCAAGTAAGAGCTTATATATGCGGGCGATAGTTACAATATATCACTGAGCGCTTCTTTTTTTTTTGGACACAGTGCGAGCTCTTCCTCATAAAATACAACTAGAGGAAATTGATTAACACATTGAGAGTAATATAGAAACAATTAAGAAGTTCTATCGCTTAAATGAAAAGGTGGGATATCATGAATGCGACTCTCACTTCTCATCAAACTCTGCTAGTGATAGAGTAATGCCGGGTCAAACACGCACCTCTCCAATTGTTACCATAGATAATAGGGCCCATTTATATATCTATTATGCACAAACGCTGTTAGATGTCAACAGTGAGTTAGTGCGATGCAGGTACATGATAGATTCGTTCTTGATTTGAGTATTCTGATAAAGTATAGAGGCCGAATAGGATTTTTTCAGTTGGAGAATAAAAACTCAGAACATCTCACCACGAACTCAAGAAATACAGAGAGTGATAATGCGAACTTATCAGAGTTACAATGAAGTCGTCCATATTATTAGCGAGACGCTCTCAGGACCTGATTTTTAAGCTCTATCATAAGCTAGCTTTTGCTTAGAGAATTCGCCTAATTTTATATTGAAATATGTCACTCCTCTGTTTCCTCTGATTTCTATCTAAGAAGTATATTTTAGTCCCCTCTCGACTCTACATATCTCTCCAAGTCACTTGAATTCAAAATTTTATTCTTAGCTCTCTAATTATCCAGAAACGCCGAGACTTTTTGTCATCTCACGAATATTCAATTTGTTCCTCTCTGATTCAACTCGCAGCGGGCACATTAGTCTACTCGATCAAACTGTTTATCATCTGCAAACTTTTGGACCTCATTTTAAGCTCTCCTGGTCTAATATTTAATAATTATTCTAAAGGATTTCTTTATTTAATTAATTATTTTTCATATTTTGCTTCCCCTTGTTCCCTTTAACCTTTATATTATCATATGCTTACTACTGTATTATATATTATTAATTAATCTCGCTAATTAATCAATCTTCTTTCATAAACGCATTTATTTAATAATTCTTTATTTCACCTTATCTCAATTCTTCTTTTCATTTTAGTTCATCTTTCCTTCACTAGTAAATTTCAATCTTCTTTACTCTCTTCTTGATTAATATTCTGTGAGACTATTCTTACCGCAAATTTCGTATCACTACTCTATTTGGAATCCACTCATACCAAACCAAGTCTCAGCCTCCTCACTGTCCTCTACTCACAATGATACGCCTGACTACCATAATAAGATTGTAATAGAACGCGTCCTTTACAACATTTTTGGAGTTCAAATTTACCACTCTCGATATAGGTGTTTCATTATATTATTTATTATATTATTAATATATTATAAATAATTTTAGTATTTAAAATTTTGTGGTATAAATTTTTTATATTTTTTGTGGAAGAGAATTAACAATATGTTATAAGATATTACTTATATTTAATATTAATTTACATATATTGTTATTGTATTAAATTAATTTTTCTGTGGAAAGAATTAAATATTAAGTAATATCTAATAAAAATTCTTGATCGCTCTTAATATATATTCGGAGGGTTGTGATTAATTAATTCCTATGATCTCTCACCTCGGTCTCTTTGTCTCTTTTGGTTTAATATTCTATATTAAATTATTTATATATTATATATATATATATATATATTAATATTATTAATATATATTTTTATAATTAATTATATATATATATATATATATATACTATTAATATTTAATAGAAATATCCTATATATAATATATAATATTTTTTTATAATATATTAATTATATTTATGATGATCTTAGTGCCCACATATTAATGGTCATAGACGAATTCATGGGGTAAGACATAAGAACTGTTAATAAAATGAATTAAAACTAATTAAGAGATAAATGCCTTAAAGAGAAAAATGAGCTTATTATTATTCTTTCTGTATTGAAAAGAATCAGAGTAAGTTTTTATAACCCTTTGGCTGCGCCAGCTGAGTCAGCGTGTGTACCGCTCATGACTGTAGATACGTGACTGTGATAATATATAGAAAATACGCACACATTTATAAATTTATAATACTTCACCAGTGAAAATTTTTTTTTTAAATTATACTTTTTCTCATAATTAATTAAGGTTGTAATCTGTATAGTATTTTTAACTTTATATTGCCTGTTCGGTTCTCAATACATTCGTCGCTATCGTCAAAGGTATTATCATTACCCATATTTCTATATTTATTAGTATTATTATATATATATTACTTATATATATATATATATATATATATATATATATAACTATAAATATATATTATAAATATATATAATAAATTATATATATATATATATATATATAAATATATATTATATTATATATATATATATATTATATATATATATATATATTATATATATATATTTATAGTATATATTATATATATATATATTATATATTAATATATATTATATATATACTATTAATATAAATATATTATATAAATATAATATTAATTTATATTCCATATTCATTGTAGTTATAATTTCTAAAAAGTATACATCTACTAGCTTCGTATGAATTTTATAAATTGATTTTCCTATCCTAATATATATTATATATAAAGATATAGTATTCATCTTAGATTTTGTGTTGAAAAATACTGCTAGCATATATAAGTAATTAGTCTCGAAATGATATATATACTAGAATTTTCGAAAGAATCAAAAGGGTGACAATTTTACTTTTTAAGATTATCTCATTTAAAATGTTTAGGCCGGTAACTATAACAATATTTATTATAATTTTAGTAGTCCATCCTTAGATAGTTCAATCTAATCATGATGGTATACGTAACGCTCTGATATATAGCTATAAGCTAGACACTAGTATTAATATGTACTACGTATATTAACGCTGAATGACCATTGTTAGTCATTATCTAATATCGTCACTAGAATAGGTATAATGTATGATTATTAGTATTATAATTAAAAGACTGGAAAGGAACGATGAACATGGATACGTAATACCTCTTCTGAGAGAGGGAAGTTTCAAGAAGTTACCGAAGAAGTATAAGATGATGAAGATAGTTATGTAATATCGATTCGTTAAGCGCGATGATTAGAGGCTGTATAAGCGAGAAGGTCCAAGTTTGAAAGAAAATTTGAATTGACGAGGGTCCACAAGTTGCTTCAACTACGAAGAGAATAAGTATTCGAATAGATGCGGGTATGATTTCGGTCCGAGCTTCAATATAGGTAGCTAATAAAATGCTCAAGCGCAGGATACTCTGATTGAATAACACATATAGAGTGACAGGAAGTCTTCTCTCACAAATATCTCGGTCCTTTGAGAACTCTCTGAGAATTAATGCTGATGCGTCATTTCGCATATTATAAATTACACTAAGGATTCTCCGTAAGCTGGGCCCATGCTGAATTTGTCAAGTAATTTTGACTCGTCAAAGTATAGATGTCTCAAACGACCCACTTTTAGCACAAAGCTCAACAGAGTCATTAGACAAGCTTCGTATGTCAGATATATATCGTAGAGAATTAGAAGAACTCATAGAAGCTTCATGTCGAGGGGGTTCTGAACTTTGCATATAAGACAGAGACTCCTATTCAGTGTCTGGTTATGATCTGACAACTTCCTGCAGATTGTCAGTACCTTTAAATCACATACTCGCCGACAAGACAGTGTTCTCAGTTCCCTCAAGCAAGCGACGAAGTGATTTTTCAGAATAGTTATATGGACTTGAGACGCATCCTCTTTGGACTAGTAGTCAGCAATACACTCTAGCTGTATCAAAATGTCCCGTCAACTAATTGTTAAGCAGCCTTACAATTACCCTCTCAATATTGACACTAATTTTATTACTAGTGATGTATAAAAAAGATAACAAGAGATTCAGGTTAGAGATACTCATAGGAAGATGCTCTTAATTCTGCGTGATTTGTATTGATAGAAAATTGAAAAACCTATATTTATAGAGCTAATTAACAACTTAAGCGGGTGTCTATGAATTTATCTCTCTAGCTCGTGCGTCACAGGAGTGATAACTTTCTCTCTATATCGTCTCTCTTCTTTCGCATCTACTCTCTTCTCTCTACTTATTCTCTTAAAACGTAAATGATTGAGGTCTAGATCATTTAATCAACAAAAAATAATAGAATTTACTTTAAAAACCACACATATACATAACATTAAAAAAAAAAAACTTAGAATATAAATAAAATAACACAAATATTAATACTAAAATTAAATAAAGCAGCATTATAAAAATTGAGTGAGAAGACCGATTTATACGTGCAAAGAGAAATATGTTTGAGATAAATGAATACTATAATTATTGATAACAGCATTCGCCTTAATATCTACGTATTAATACTATATATATTATAATATATTAATATAGTTACTAATATATTATATTATATTATATAATAATATATTATAATAAATAATATAATATATATCATACTATATAATATAATATATATATATATATATATATATATTAATAATATATACAATATTAATTATTTAAATATTAATATTTTAAATATTATATAATTCAGTAATACGTTACAATTACATACATACATAAAGTATACATAAATATACATAATTTTCAAAGTACTCTAATGTTTCGTAAAAACATATATACTAAAGTTACAATATACTCTAATATTTTCAGTATAAAGTATACATACATAAGTACAAGACATTTAGTAGATCATAGTACATACATAATAGTACAGACTTATTATTTATATAAAACTTGTAATATATTATATATATACCTTATTTATATATATAATATTATAAGTAATTAATTATAGTATCTATTATATTATACATAATAACACATACTTACTTGGTACTCCCACCCTGAGAATGGGACGTTGGATCCAATAAAATTTAGCGGTAGGAATTACTATAAGAGCTATACATATTGTCTATAGGGTAGGGGCAGTTACCCCCATGCATATCCCCCCCTATCTGACGACGCACTACATATGTTAATTATATTATATATAAATATATATATTATAATATATATATATAAATATATTATTATATATTAAGTATATTAAGTATACAATAATATATATTAAATATCAATATATATATATATTAATATTTATTATATATAATATATAATAATAACTAATATTTAATAAACACCCTCTCCTTCAAATAAAAATGCAGCCTCGATGGATTTGAGATATTTATCTATGTAAAATAGAGTTATTAATATAATAATTTATATTATGAATATAAATAATAAATATAATAAACTTATTTACTAGATTTTCATATATTGTAAGTTGCTATACGTTTGATTAATTAGTTGGTATAATGACGTTTATCAAGTTATATTATTATTTCCAATTATCATTTTAATTAATATTGTAATTAAATATTTTATTAGCTTATATATTATTTACATCTGTTTCTTCAGTAGATTTATGATTACTAAATTATAATATTATTAATCAGTATATACTAAATATTAAAATATTTAATAGGTAAAGAACCTGTAGACAAAAGTAAAATATATTTACAATTGCTTATATATACTAATTTGGTACTAAATATTTAATGGGATTTCCGTCTTTCGATAATTCTTTAAGAAGGCAGATATTGTTTAGATTTAGACATTATTTGTTTCTATGTTATTGAAATTAAGACGAGTGCAAGAAATACTTCAAAAAGGGTCTCTGAATAACCACTAAAGAATGGTTATAAAAATATGTTGCAAGTGACGCTGCTCAATCCTCGTAGGCTGTGAGAATAATATTTCCTTTCACAACCAATAACACCTTTGATATAGAGGCATATATTTAAAGTTCAAAGAACTAAGAATTTCAGCTTCAAAACTAAATGAACATCTCTCACAAATTAATATTCAGAAATGTGTGTGAGATTGTGAAAGGAGTATATAGAATCAATACTCTGATAAGATGTTTGACATCTTGTAATGATGCATAACTGATTAATGTATTAAAATAGAATGTGACAGATTCTCGGACAAATTGAAGTATTCATTAAATTTATTATATTATCTTTATTATGAATGTGTATATAAAATCAGTATTATGTTTTAGATTTGTCTTAAATATAACTCAAAGTGAGACAATTACGACTCGGGGTAAACAGTTAGAAACTAAGAAGCACGAAGTTCTATTGTGGTCTCGTGCGAGAGACTAAGACCATAGAGCGACAAGAGTTCGGGAAAAGTATTACACTCCTCCTCCATTTCGTAAGCTCTAGAACAGGCTAGAGTAGTCTCTCACTCTCTTATGGTAGCTTAGTGTGCGTGTACTACGCGTGCGTCTCCACCATTCTTTGGTTGAGTATGAAAAGCAACTTCTCGCTCTCTTCCCATCCATTGTCACCAGCGACGTGAATACGATCCCTCTGAGTATAATATAGGAAATGAAATTCCAAAAAAAAAAGTAGCACTAATAGCAGATAGCGATATCCCAAAAGTTGTTTGAAGAGAAAGTGCTCTCCGATGACATTTAGAAATTAGTGGCGAACTAGCTCAGAATGGTTGTAGCTTTATAAAGACCCTTATAGGCGATAGACAGCTGATCAGGCTTGCCGGTAAGCTCACAGCTCCTGCCGCAGATTGCTACATGAACAACATATAAGTTGAAAGGATCATTTGGCGGATTTATCGAAATGAGCATATGTTGATGCTGAGATAATGTAAATAACACTCAATGATTAAGAAGCTTCGCAAACCGGACGCGTGTTGCAAAACGCTCTGCCATATTCAAAATTGAAGTTAAGAATACCATAACGCACAAACTTTTTAGTTTAAAAAGCAACTGAAATATATACGAGCCATTACCACACTCACTAAAAAAAATGACTAGAAGATTGAAAAAAAAAAAATAAATAAAAAGCACGCATCACTTGTTATTGATTATACACGGAAGCTATTTTCCAAATTTATTTACCTATTTACATGACTCTTGCTACACCAGATTTTCTCGGCATCCATGTATTATTGATGAGATAATAACTTTCTTAATTGAAATTGCAAGAACTTCCTTTAAGCTATTTGCGATGGAACTCCAGTTAACACTGGAAGTGTTGGTGAAGTTTTGTGAATGATTGAAATATATGGCAAGACAGTATCAGTGTTTAATTTGTCTTTTACATGCAAATAAACTTCCATTAAGATACGTATTCGAGATTATTGATGAACAAACATCAGGACCAATATATTTTAAGAGTATCATTGGAAAAAAATTTAAGAAGATTTAAATAGGTGGAAATAATTAATTTTGAATATTTAAACAACAACTTTGAAGAGATCCCCGAAGATATCGTAAAACAATTTGGCACTGATCAAAATTATTTGTATGAAATGTGTATTAGTATAAAATCTGGGCATATGCCACAACCATTCTCCAAGAAATCGCCAGTCACCCTTTATCATGCCAGGTGTCCAACAAAAGCAAACTTGATGTTACATTCAAACCCAATTGCATCATATCTCTATTATTAAACAAAGAAACTTCCAACAAGTGCGCATTATCACCTTTCTTAAGCCATTCTCCTAACACAGTGTCTCTCAACAACATTACATACATATCTATGTCGAAGAAAACCACAGCCTCAATAAGCTGGCCTTACTCTCAATCTCAAATTCTACACCATTACCTTTTCTCTATCCTACACGGTTGCAAATTTATTTCAGATGAATACAGTTGCTTACACCCTTCTCACATACAAATCCATTCGAACTGGCCATCTACCAAACTCAC
>JABUQX010015658.1:0-26450 GCA_015478945.1 Trachelipus rathkii | reverse complement strand
GTTAGAGTCCAAATCCAAGTTTAGGTTCAAAAGTTATTGGCACAAATCCATTGTAATAAAAATTATAAAAATTTTATCAACCAGTTTTTTAAGCAAAATAGGGAAATATGATTGTAATAATAATAATAAAGAATAATAATAATAATAATCAATAATAATAATAATAATAATTAATAATAAGAATAATAAATAACAAATAATAAATTAAAATTTTTTAATCACAAATTAATATATTCTTGCTACTTTTTTGATCGCTTCTGAAAAATTAACTAATGAAAATGGTAAACATATTAATTAAGTAATTATTAATATAAATGAATTAAAATAAATCTATTTCTGTTTAATTAATTAAGCAGGTGACGTGGACGTATCAAAAATTCCTTGCTTGATATCTATTGTACAAGAGGGTGCGGGAAAAGGAAGAAGAGTTTGCGTTAACAACGGATAAGGGATGTTTTTGCTATATCGTAAATAGAGTGTGGTGGAGTGTTTTTGTTTAAAACCATGTTTTAGTTTTTGTTTGATGATGTGTGGAGTAAATTAAAGGGCAAATTCCATTAGAATTATTCTTTTTAAATACTTTGAATAATGTAGAAGAGCATCTGATATAAGTCTATAAAAGCGTGCGTTGTGGTTGGTTTAAAGGGTGGGTTGTTGGTGGTTTTAAAAGGTGAGTTGTTGGTTATGATTTTTAAAAGCTGGTTGTTGGTTGATTTTAAACAGCTGTTGTTGTTAGAGTTTTAAAAGCTGGGTTGTGATGGTTTTAAAAGGCTGGTTGTGTTGTTTAAAAGCTGGTTGTTGATTGGTTTTTAAAAGGCTGGCGTTGTTGGTTGGTTTTAAAAGGCTGGGTTGTTGGTTGGTTTTAAAAGGCTGGGTTGTTGGTTGGTTTTAAAAGTCTGGTGTTTGTTGGTTTTATCAGGCTGGGGTGTTGGTTGTTAAAAGGCGGCTTGTGCATTATTTTAAAAAGGCTAGCGTTACTGCATTTTCGAAAGCTTGGCATGTAGACTATATTCAAGGCTGGGTTGTTCTGATGGGTTATTTAAAGCTGGTTTTGGTTGTTTTAAAAAGGCTGGGTCTGTTGTTGTTTTTAAAAGCGGTTGTGTTGGTTTTAAAAGGCGGTGGTTGGTATTTTAAAAGGCTGGGGTTGTTGATCCTTTAAAAGGCTGGGTTGTTGGTTGTTTTTAAAAGGCTGTTTTATGGTTTAAAAAGGTGGTTGTTGGTTGTTTTAAAAGGCTGGTGTTGGTTGGTTTTAAAGTGGCTTGTTGTAGGTTTGTCTGGATTTAGTATTGATTATGTGTATGTGTTTCCAGAATGAGGGCCGTTTTGTGGTTTGCCAAACTAAGAACATGCTACATCGTATATCTGGGTTAGGGCTGTGATGGTTTTGGTTCCCAGATGTTTAAGATGAATATTAGATATTTTGTCCTTTCCTTCTGCTTATCAGATTTTGATGGTGTTGAGCACTTCTAAGGAAGTGAATGGGGGAGGGGGGGGGAGATCTTCTTGGTGGTTCTTTAATCTTTTAAGACATTTAATTGCTAATCTATTGGTGGGAATTGTGGGTTTATGGCTGGTTTTAGAATAGTGTGACATAATAATATTACATTAATTTTTTGGGCTTGGGATTTTTTGTTTTGTTTACAGATGGCTTCGTGGGTTGGTAAGGGTTGTGTTTTCGGATATAGAGATTTTTTTTATTATTGTTCTGAATATTTTATGGTTTTGTGTTTGGGTGTACTGTTTGGTCTTGATTTGGTTGTATTTGGTTGGGTGTATTTGGTGTTGATTTGTTAATTGATGGAAAGTCAGTTATTTGAAAGGATTGTAGTTCTTGTTCTATAAGGTCTGTGAAAGCTTGCTACTTTGCTTTCTTATAGTTGATGTATGTTTTTTTAAAGTGTGTGTGTGTGTGTGTTTTGAATTTGGATGTGATTGAAGAAGAGAGAGAGCAGGAATGTTTGTCCATGTGTGGGACTGGATAAAGCGGAAGTGGGGCAGGAGTTCATGTCTCCTTGGTTATTTGATTTATATATGGATGGGTTGAAAGAATTTAAGAATAGGGTGGCAGGGAAGGGTGTTAAAAAAGATGAGAATGAAGAAAGTGAGTGCTCTGCTTATTATATGCAGATAATTTGGTTTTTGTGTGGCGAACCTGAAAGAGAGTTTGAGAGGATTTTCAGAGGGGTTTGAAAGTAAACGTAGATAAGAGTAAGGTTAGGTGTGAGTGAGGACAGTTCCTCGTGTGAAGTATGTTAGATTGAGCATCTGGAACAAGGTCTGAGTTTAAATATTAGGATATATGTTGGATGAAAAGGAACGGATGATGCAGAGTTAGTAGGAAAGTAGTGAATGGCAAAAAGGTGGCTGGGTCAATTATTGGTGGATGTAAAGACTAAGTCTTGAGTGCCTAGTCTTACATGAGGGTATGTTGTGTAGCTGTGTTTACGTTTGAGTGGCCACAGAATAAGAATATAATTCTAAAGTTCAATTGTTCAGATGACAATCTAAGGCGGGTAGGTGTGAAAAAGAATGATAAAATGAGAATTCGTATTAAAGTATTGGTAAGAAAAAGGGTTAAATGAGAGTACGTGGAGATGGGTTGCATGTGGAAAGTGATGAATACAGTCGTTGTTAAAGCGATTGTATAGTGCGTGAGTGTGTTGGAACCGACCAGCTGGGAGTCAGTAAAAGAATGCCTGGAGGAGAGGATGTGAGTTTAGCAGAGGCGAGAAGAAAAGGTGCATGATAGGAGAAGAATGCGGCGGTTGTAATGGGTATGGTGTGCCCACCTGGCCAGATATGAACCCTACACTGAGCGAGTTTAACCATATGAGGATCTCCGTCCCATGAAAGCTCTAGGGGTATTTCTGAATGCGACGATTCTTACTAATTAATTGGTACAGAAGCAGGCCTGGCTGGCTTTCTTTCGACTTTACCAACTCGGAAAGCTTTTCTTTTCCGATGCATGACACGCACTACCCCCATCTTGCCAAATGGAGATAAAAGATAAGAAAGAAAATAATACACATATATATATATATATATAATATAATATACTAAATATATATATTATATTATATATATATATATAATATAATATATATAATATATATATATATATATATATATATAATATATATATATATATATATATATTAGGGATACCGATTAAGTATCGATCGTTAGTATCGGGCCATTTTTGGGGTAATCGGTATCGTATGGTAATATAGCCGATATTAGGCTGATAACTTCTTAAAACCCTTTTTTTTTTTTGGGTGTGAAAAAATTATGAGAAATTTTTAGATCCAATAATAAATCTCTAGTTCGATATAAATAGCTAGTACTAGGTTATGTTTTTTTTCCTTGATTTCCTTTTTAACTTAGATTTTTAGCGTTTCTTCAACTTGGGCTTTAGCGTAACATTACCTATTTGAATAGCCATTATTAAAAATTTATACAGATTTATCTTCTACTTTTTTAGTTGATCAATAGTATTTTTCCTTTTTTTTTGTACCAATTCTGAGACCGTGTGTGTGAGTGCGCGAGTTTTTAAACTTTCTGATTAGTCATATTTTAGAATTTGCAGGAAACAGGTTTTACCTTTTAAAATTTCGGGTTTTAAATTTAAGGTTTTAGCGTACAAATAATTTTTCTTCAATTCTACCTTTTTTTTTTTTTTGTTTTGTTTTTTTGTTTGGTGGGTGTGTTGTGTGGATTGTGTGTGGTATCATGATGAGCAGATTTGCACAGAAACTGGCTTCTTTTGACTTTACCAACATAAATGGCTTGCACTCTAATGCCATCGCATGGAATAACCACCTCTCTAACTCTAACCCTAATTTTATTACTTCTTTTCACACCCAGATGGCTTAAGAATTCATCCTTCAACTGTTTAATACAACTATAACTTATTTTATAAATTCCGTCTGAAGGGTGAGTATATGCCTATGTAAATATAAACACTCCTATAACACGTCTCGAGAATCTTCAATCTCCTAACTTAGATGTTCTGTAACTTAAAATCTTTCTTCCTTCTACTACATAATCTTTTGCCTCTAATACTGTCCTAACAGAACTATTATGCTTTTTTGATACCTTACTACTTCTCACGAGCACTGTTATATCTTCTTACCCAAATACTAGTCCTCTATTTAGGGGATTTCAATGAACACAACACTAAATTGGTTGGTTCCTCTCATACTGATTAGGTGGGGAGGAAGCCGAATCATTCAGAATTCTCAACGATCGAGCAAACTAAAATAAGAACCTACACACATTCCGATCGTCCCAACCGATTCTTGAACACACTTGATCTATGTTTCACCTCTAGTCCTTTCTCACTATAAATTACACCCACCTCGCTGCTTATCGGTAAATCTTACCCACAACCTTATACTCTTAATTTCAATACTTCTCTTCCAACATCTCCATCCTTCCCTTATGCTGTTTTTTCTGCACTTATCGGCCGATGAAGGCATTTGCGTCTTCTACCTAACTATACTTGAGTGCTGCTTTGACTCTGAAGATTCTTCAGCTGTCTGCCGATAAAGTGGGAACTGTAATTGTTGATGGGATAGAGCATGTTCATTCCTCTTCAACAAATCTTTTTCTCCTCAAAATCCATGGTTCGATCTGCTTGTTTTCTGGCCATTCAGTCTAGAGACAGTGCGCGTATCGGTGTGAAAAATTTTCGTTCCCCTATCACTCTTGCCAATTTTCATTCAATAGAAATCGTGCAGGAACTCTTCGACGAAGCAAAGCGGACTTCATTTAAACGAAAGCGCGATGACCTCCTTGTTCTCCTACTGACAAATCTCTCTGGCCTCATGCCAAAAACACCATCTAGAACAACTTCTGTAAATCATCCTTTCCTTCCCTTATTCCTGATGATTCTTTGTTTTAAGTTTCTAGTGATTCTTCATTTTCATCTTCTTTTCCTCCTATTCCTCTAACTAACCCTGGACGATTCTGGTATTCTCCTCCCAATCCTCCTTCTCCTCTCAGGTGTCCTATGCCTTTACTGTAATTCATATTGATTTGGTGCATGGCCATCCTGAAAATCTACGAACCTAGGAAGCGCGCTGCCCGTATGCATTCCTCTCGTGTAGTTTTTTAGGAAGTTGCTTCCGGCTGACCCGCCCCTCGTTCAACTATATTCTCTATGCCCTCAATGACTATACTTTTCTTCAGGTGGAAGCGCGATATGTCAACCTATCCGAAAAAAAGATGCTGCTCTGATCTCTTCTTTACTATTTCTATGTATCTATTCTTAAGATCTTTGAATCTAACTTCAGATCGACTTCTCTAGATCATCTGGAATCTCATTCCTTTCTTTCCGATTGCCAGTACGGCTTTCGGGCGCTCAGATTCTACTGCATATACTTTCTCAATTTAACAGATTTATGCGTTTATCCCTCGTTAGGAACTACGGAAAGACTTGTGTGGTGCGCTTGACTATTCAAAGCATTTGACCGAGTATGAAACGCGTCACTGCTCTCCAAGCTTCCCTTCCTTTGGCTCCTCTCTCTTTGCTTACTTAATGTCTTAGCTTTCTTTCAAATCCTCAAATGTCGCTGTTGTTGATGGGCGACGTCTTCTTTCTGTCAATAGTTGCTGTTCCTCAGGGGTTCTGTTGTATCTCCTACTTTATTCCTGTTTCATCAATGATCTTCTCACCTTCACATCTAACTCTGTCCATCATATGCCGATTGACTCACCCTCATTCTTTCAAACTCATTTCTATTCTGTTCCCTCTTTACTTCAAGAATTGCCTTTCGTCTTTAATCTTTCCATTTCTATTCTCGCAGATCTGGCTAGATTTCAGGTTTGGGTCGTCTCAAAGCTTGTGAAATTTAATCTTTAAAAACCCAACTTCTAACACTTTCTCTCTAAGATACCTAACTTTCCTATCTTTTTCGACGTCTCCTCGTCTCTCCTGTTGACAATATAAACATCCTTGGCCTTTAGCTTAAAACAAAAAATGTGTTGAAAACCCTCAAATCCACAACGGTTGCTGGCGCCTCAAAGAAACGGGTGTTCTGTTGTAGAGCTGCGAACTTTTTTCCTCTTCTCAGTTACTCCAGCTAACAAGGGCCTCATCTGCCCTTGATGAAGTACTGCTCTCATATCTGGAGGGCTCTGGTTTTCACACGGCTTGGATAGGGTCGATTCAAAGACCAAAAGACTTATAAACGTCCTGACTTTCTAGTTCACTTACCCCATATTTGCAGACTCGATGTTGTGCCTTATCCTTTTATAGTACTGTAGCGTCAAGGCTCGACGAAAACTGTCCACTCGCTGTTACCACCAACTTTAACGACACCCTCGTAGCAACAAGGTGCGTGTAGGCCAAATTAGTTTTGTGCTATATTATAACTCCAGACTAGTTGCTGCGTGCTTCTTTCTTTCCTGCCACCTCTGTTCTGTGGAATTCTCGTCCATCATTTGTGTTTTCTACTCAATTAATCTCCCTCACGTTAAAGCCTGCGTCGTGCTCATCTGCGTAATTTGCGTAGATTGAATTGTTGAGCTTCAAACACCCCCTCCTGTATAAGGTTCTGCATTGAGTGGCTTGACAAACTGTAAAAAAAAAATAAATAAAAGTTCTAATAAGGAATTCCTTAAGCTACTGAAACCCCACAAGAATGCATCTCGACGCGGAACCACTTCTAGAATCATTTAAATATCAAAACCGGGAGCTGCTCGCTGACAAAAAAAAAAAAGATTTCACAGAAGTGGAAGCCGCCTATCAGCAACCCTAGAAACAGCACTGATAGTGACGAATTTGGCCTTTCAGTAAATAAACCTACTGAGGATGAGATTTTGGATATGTTAGACTTTGATAAGTTCATGGACCGAAATTGCATTGACATCTCACCTTCAAAGGAATCACACCAAGGATCCTCATCGTAAAAACTGAAGAGACAGTCATCAAGAGCAAAGATAATTCAAATTTGCCAATCTGTGAAAGAGGAATGAGACTCTACGAAGAGACATGAAGATGCTCCCTACAAAGAGAATCCTTTTCATTCTTGGGTAGCATGAAAATGGGCCAAGGTTTTCATATATTATCATGCTTTGCAGGCCAAATAATTATTCAGCACCTTCTTCATCAGCGAGAGCGAGCTATTAATAGTGTAGGTAGAATGTAAACACCCCAAAAAGAACATGCTCTTCGCAGTATATAGTGTAAAGTTTAATGTGTTTTGCAGTCCAATTTGTGAATTTTGAATTTAGTATTGAAGAATCTATCTTTATTCTTAAAGGAGTATTTAGTATGTTCATGTTTGAGATAATAGCGTTTTTAATTTATGCTTATCAGCTGATTAATTGAGGTCCTCTTCTTTCATTTATTCCTTATATTGTAGATAGTTAAAGAATCTTCGTGTGTAAATTGTAAATAATGTTAAAACATAAAAAGCTAGTAGCTAAACTTGTTAATACTTACTGGGAAAAATGAAATGGAATATTTTTTTTAAAAACACAAACAATAAAAAAATTATTAATATTATAATTGCATTTATATTCCTTAAAGATTACTATTTAATTTATAAATAAATTATACTTGGCACAACCAAATATGAAATATAAATGACTAAAGTATTGGTTGTACCAGGGAATTGCAATCTTGAGTTGCCTAGCAGTACACAAATAATCTATCTTATTACTGTGTATATTATTATTATTAATTAAAAGTACATGGTTGCAGATAAAAGTATCAGTATCAGTATCGGCCTCTTTTCTTGTATCGGTACATCCCTAATAATATATAATAATAAATGGAATGTTTTGGTAATTGTATAATAAAATTAATATAATGTTTGTTAATTTTTCAAGGTGAATGCGTTCATCCACCATTACTGCTTTACCAGTCAGCGGAAAAGAATTTAATAAATAAAAACTGAAAAAATTGGAACAATATGGAAATTCAAGAATCTGTGGATCTTTATGACGATTTTGAGTCACATTCTGGCAACCTCAGCCAGAATTCTGTATCACCAAGAATCAGAAGACATCAAGCAAAATTCTCATCTTTTGATACATTCCCCAGAAACCAACATAGTAAATGTTTTGTTAGTGATGACCCGGAGACTAACGCAATGTATCCCAAGTTAATGATTTCTCCACATAATGATCCATTTGAGGATGAACTATGTGCCTTTGGTAGAAGTATTATTGCCCAGATGAGAAAACTGCCAGAGGAAAAGACTGTCAGGTTAACTGGTGAAATTCAGAATCTAATAATGCAAACACGTATTAAACACTTAGAAGAGCAGAGAGCCCAAAAAAATGTTAACAATTCTGGTGCTATAACAGTTTCATACAATAGTCCTAATTCCGTTTCTCAATCACATCAATTCAATTCTATACCCAGTCATCAGTAATAATTTTTGCATTTTTTTTTAAATGGGTAGAGTTGAGCAGTAAATACTTTGAGTATATTTAAATTCCTAATACATTTAAATACTAAATTCATTAATTGTGTTTAAATACATTTATAAATAAACAATTACGAGCTAATTGAAAATTAGCAGTAATAGGAAAACAAAAGTTTTTCCACATCCTTTAACTGAATGTCATGAGAACTTTGATTTTGGGGAGAAAGATATTTAGTCGAAGAAGGGATGAACCTGTTAATCCCATCAGCGATTACAGCCCCCCACCTTTTCGGCAGACTTCGAAGCATTCTCAGTGTCAAGGTAGTAGTCATTCCAAGAAGCGACTCGTCGCTCTTCAACTAGCCCTATTAAAATGCCGGAAAATACATTTATGGAAAGGCGAAGCTGTTAGAGAATTATTATAATTAAGAGCTACAAGATTGTTGTCAAGATTATCGATAGGAGGAAAAATAGTGTATTTATATCGAATAATAGTACTGTTGAAGCACAAGTCAAACGTGTTTATGATTTTTTTAGTACGAGTCAGAATATCTGGAGATTCCCTGATCACCTGTTCGAGATCGTTAAGAATACTGAGTGATTTTACCGTCCACCCTACCTGCTTCAGTATGAGAGAAGTCCAACCACTCATTGTGGTGTACGTTGAAATATAACTAGAGTACCTAGGCATCAGCATTTGGATGAGTTGTCTCCTGAGTAGTAAAATACTGAAATAAACTTCTATTTGTGGAGAAGTAGCAGAAACACAAGATAATGGTAGTAGTTGCAAATTATACTTTCAACCGTAGAATACTAAAGGTAGGAAGATTCAGTTTTCGAGACATATTACAGGAGTGTTAAATTATAATTGGCACAAACCGCACCCTTTATACGAAAATTGTATGAACAAGTTTTAGTTAGAGCTGTTGCATGTGTTTCAGACATAAGTAAAATATTAGGATGAGAGTTTAAAAGGGAATATTATTTCAACAGATTCGAAGTTAGCAAGCAGGCTACGGACATTATCAGAGTTAATAGAAAATCACCTACGCCTACTCTCAGTAGTTCGACTATTCAAGCAATCACAGAACCCATATAGGCAAATGTAGATACAAATAATAAAGTAAACTAATTTTATCCCAAATACTCCTGTTTAAATATATTAAAATTGATGTATTTATAGATACAGTTCCAAATACGAATAAATATATTTAAATACACGACTATTGTAGGAGTACCGATAAAGAAATCATATATAATTGTTAAAGAAACGAAAAATTTTATTTTAATTATTGTTTGAAATTTATCATAGTAAAATGGATTTCAAAAAGTTAAAATAAAATATGTCCAGCTTTATTAGCGTTTTAATATGTTAAACATTTTTTGTGCTGCAAAATATTTTATTCCCCATATGTCAACTTTCAAAACAACAACCTAGCGTTTCAAACGCATTTTTTTTTATGATCAATTTTAAAATACTAGGTTTAAATTCACACCTACCAAACCATGCAGTAATATGTATGCCGTCGACTAATTATACGTCACGTTACAGGGAATATCTCGTATTCTATCTATGAATGATGCATAGGTAATCGAGCCTTTTTTATTTTTTTTACTATTAGCCAAAATAGTACTTCAATGACGTCATTGAGTTACTCTGAACTGCTTCTATTGGTTGATATATTGCATCTTATGTCACTGATACTGATTTGCTTATACCCTTGGGGTATTTTTGGATAATTTGCAACAATATTCACAAGATCAATTTTTTTTACAGGACACCCATTTTTATACCTACTTCTAATTCAATCAACCAACGCAAGTTCTTCCTTTTCAGTCAGTGCTGGATCAGCGCCAAGAACACTTTTGCATGAAGTCCCAGCTTTATTAATTTTAGAAACTAATACACCATACCGAATACCATAAACATGAGCAGCCCTCTTCACACTCATATTGGATTTAAGAACCGCTTCTATTGCTTGCTGCATCCGTTCTTCCAGATCTAATTGACTTTCATTCAAAAAAGTTTAACTTTAAACTATCCCAAATAACTATAACGAAAATTTAATTGCCACATCTTAAGTTTTAATTGTATATATATTTCTTGTTAAATTATAATTGCACAAAATTTAACAAAATTGGTTAACTGAGCAATTATTGTTTCCTTCGAGTAAGTGTAATCAGATGGCAGTTGTTGAAGAGATTCCACTTCATTGTAAATTAATGGTGGAATGTGTGAGCAATGGAATGCAAGATGTTTTATAATAATGGATACAATGTTAGAGCTGAAAAGAGACCACGATGGAGCAGTGTAAAAGTAGGAAGTGCCTTTGCAGTTAAATCGTTATGGATTACAAGGACCACCGAAGTTGAGCGCTAGGTATTTACGTTGTTAATGTACAGCCTAGTAAAAACAAAGGGCGTTATAATTCCAAGGTACCAAATCTGTTTAGATGACAAACCTAGGACGTTTAGGTAGAATTGATAAAAAAAATGCAGAATGAAAACAGTTTACCAAAACAGAATTCAAAAAAAAAAAAGGCGCACAATGGAGAATTTAAACGAAAGTGTATAAGTATCGTATTGGCATATGATGGTAGTTGTTGGGGAATGGATACGCGGCTGAAAGACCGATGAAAAGTGATTTGATATCTTGCAAAGAAATGCCAAGGAAAATAACGTGTTTGACGGACCTGGCGCAAGGAACCTTTGACGGACTCCTTGTTTTCAATGTAATCTCGTAAGCCCTAAGATTTTTTTCTGCGAAGAGCTTATCGCTTAATGAGTATATAATTAAGGCTTTCCTTTAGCCTGCCGTCAAGAATCTTACTTTGTTTTCGGTATGTTGCGCACCGAACCTCCTAAATTTTTTTTCTTTGCACCCGGGATAAAACTAATTGCTATTCCCTTTGAATATTTTTTATATACTTTTCTATGCAAGTTGGGTATAATACATCTAATTGAAATTATATTTTTTTTGTTTGTTTACTTGAAGAAAAAATATTAAATACTAGAGATTAACGTTTGAGAAGGAAAAATAACTAGTGTTATGTGTGAATTTCTTATAAAATTCTTAATTAAGGTTTAGAAATTAAATAAAATTCAAAAATTTAAAATTTTACAAAAAATTGAATATGCAAAAAAATATAACAAAACTTAAAGATTAACCCAATTTTAACGCAACGTCATCTAAATTTACCCAGTGAATTTTGAAAACTTTAGGAAAATATCGTATTGTCAATATAACTCTGCGTTTCCCTACTGAGTATTATCTCCAATAACAGGAAATTTTCAATCAAGATTAGAAAAATTGAATTGCCTAATAAACGTCCATTTCTTCTCGAAGCCAATGCCATGAATGTATTTTGTAACAAGTCTCTGAAGAATTAAGAGACTTCCGCCCCCCAGGAAAAGGACCAATTTTCGGCGTATTTAAAAATTAGAACTTCCGATGAAGAATCGTTCTGCGTTAATATATATAATATAAAAATAATAAATAAATCACATAATATATATATAATTTATATATATATATATATATATATATATATAATATAATTATATATATATATATATATACAATATAATATATATATAAATATATATATATACTATATATATATTACAAAGCTGGGCGCGCCTATATTTTTTTGAGTGCGCCTGCGCCTATGCCGCCCGACCTAGTGCGCCTAGCGCCTATATTTTTGTCAAGTGCGCCTTGCGCCTATGCGCCTGCGACTTTTCGCCTACGGTGGCTGTTTGCTAAATTAATTTGCAAAGTAAACTTTAGTGCAATAATAAAAGCATGCTTTTAAAAGGATATAAAACATTTTATTAATTTTTGTAATAAAAACCACCGTAAACTAATATCTACCCGTCCTCTCCCTCCTCCATGTCCTTGTGTCCATGTTTTCCCCAGTAGTAGCACGAGCGCTGAAGGAATGTTGAAAATTTCAGACCATAGTTGCCAATTTATTTTTAGTTAAGAACTACCGAACTAGTTAATAAAATATATATATATATATATATAATATAATAATATATAATAAATATATATATATATATATATATATAATATATATATATATATATATATAATAAATATATATATATATACTATATACTATATATATAATATATATATATAATATTATAATATATATATATATATATATTAATATATAGTTTATAATATATATTATATATATAAGTTTACACTGGTTTTTAGAATGACATTTGCCATGCTTCTAAGTTCTAATTTTAAGGGTAAAAAATGCTTGTTCCTGTCATAGGCGCGGCTAATAGGCGCCAGAAATTGGCGTGTGCGCCTTTGCTTTAGTCCCCTTTTTAAAAACTTTGTTCGCCTATGCGCCTACAAATTGATAGTGCGCCATAGCCGCAACTCGGTCGCAACGCCCAGCTCGAGTATATATATATATATATATAATACATATATATATATAATATAATATATATATATATATATATATAATTATATATATTATAATTATATATATAAATATATTATATATATATAATATATAATATATATAATATATATGTTAGAACAATGGAGATGGAGATGAGTGGAGGTGCCCTCCTAAACTATATATACGGATGATTTTACTGTGTGCGAATCTGAAGGAGATGTTTGAGAGGATTGTAGAGAGATTTGGCATGGTATGTAAAAGAGGGTTTGAAAGTAAACGTAGATAAGAGTAAGTTTATGGTTGTGAGTGAGGACAGTCCTCAGTGTTATGATAGAGATGGGGAGCAGCTGGAGCAAGTGTCAGAATTTAAATATTTAGGATAGTTGGATGAGAAGGAGACGGATGATGCAGAGTTGTAGTAGGAAAGTTGTAACAGGAAGGTGGCTGGTGCAATTAAAATCGTTGGTGAATGTAAAGTGACTAAGTCATTGGTGCAGCTATGTCTTTACATTGAGGTAGTTAGTTACCTGTTTATTGTTAGTAGTGAACTGATGTCTGGAATAAGAAGTATACCGATCTAAAGTTCAATGTTTCAGATGGACAATCTAGGAGCATGCTAGGTGTGAGAAGAATTAATAAAATGAGAATGAACTTATTAGAGAGTTGTGTGGTGTGAAGAAAGGGTAAATGAAGAAATAAAATGAAAAGTATTGTCGAGATGTTTGTCAGTGAAAAAGGTGAATGATATCGTGTTTAAAGCGATAAGATAGTGGTGAGTTTGGTGGACCGACCGGCTGGGAGACGAAGAGAAAGGGATCGAGTTCGGTGAAAGGAATGCCTGGAGACGAGAATGTGAGTTTGGCAGAGGCGAGAATAAAGGTCATGATAGAAGAAATGCGGTTTTGTATGGGCAATGTTGCTGGCCCACCTGGCCAGGGGATAAACCCTTAACATTGACAATTTAACATGTGAGGGCCCGTCCGGGGTCCCATGAAAGCTCTAGGTGGATTTCTGTCTGTGTACGAGTTTCACTAATAATGTACAGAGGGGCAGTAAGCTGGGCTTTCTTTTCGATACATTTGTCATACTCTCCTACTGCTTTCTTTTCCGATTGCTTGTAGCGCACCTTACTCCCAGTCTTGGAAAAAAATGGTTATAAAGAAAAAAGAAATATATATATATATATATATATATATATATATATATATATATATATATATATATATATATATATATAATAATAAAGATATATAAATATATATATATATAATATATATATAATATATATATTATATATATATATATATATATATAATATAATCTGCAACCCCCAATAAGGAACTTTCGTCCTTCAGTGGCACCCTTCGAGCAAAGGCCTGCGAAAACAAGAGCCTAACGGCGAGAGGCCTCTGCTGCAGCTATCGCGGACGCCCGCTATTAATATCCCATTTGTAGCAAAAAGCACACCACAAATGTACTCATTAACGCTGAGTGCGACGAAGCTAGAGTAAATGGAGAATAGCTCACATTCTCTCGCTCAACCCAGTCTCGAACCTGGCCCCCCTAAACTTGCTGAGCCTCAGCTATGCACACCCTACACAAAGCTAGACGATATATATATATATATATATATTATAAATATATAATAATATATATAATAATATAATATATATATAATATATATATATAATATATATAATATATATATTTAATAATAATATATAAACAATATATATATCTATATACCAAGCACGCTATGAAAAAAAATCAGATTAAAAACAAAAATTTATCTTTGTACTTGTTTTTTTAAATATAAATCTTGATGTTTTGATTTTATTTATTTTTTTATTTTTTGATTTTTAATATTTTTTCAGAATATTATCTCATGCACATTTTCTTCCAATTATTCAGATTAATGAAAATAAAAAATTCATATAAAAATTATATCTTATAAAGTTTTTAATAAATTTTTGTTTTCAATTCGTTAATCAAGAGTTGATTGGCATTGTAACCGTAAGAGCTTGACCCAGACTCTAGGATGCGTTTCATTGTTTCCATTTTAAGATTTTGAACCCAGAGCTAGGCCTAGGGTTAAAATGAAAATTAATGCCATGGATGCAGACCAATTATATATTGTTTTACATATAATGTCGATAATAGTATACTTATTTTGGTATCACAGGCATTCAGCAACCTAAATGAACATGCCGTATCAAAGAACAAAATCATGCTGAATATTTTACTTTCATCTGTGTTGTATACAAGAAAAGAATACATGACTTTCATTTAATTTTTTTTATTTTTTCGCTTTCTTAGTCAGTATATTGTAAGGTGTACTGTTAACTTATTAGATAGTTGTCTAGATATTGGCCATGTGGCGGGTACGTCATTATCTCTTTTTATTTGAGAAATTATAGGAGATTCTCATAGGACTTCTATATCGGAGGCAACAATGGGCGTCTTAAGTACATCTTCTTTTTGATTGGTTCACCCGATGGGACGTCTAATAAGAACATGAGAGAGTCTCTATGATGGACATATATTTCTAAAGTTTTTATTCCACAAATTCTCTTTTTTGTCAAATGAGGATACTGTCCGGAAGTTCGGTTGAGTATCTCTTATGTTAATATATAATATTTTAGTTGACTGGAGTACACGCGCATATAGGCCGTCATGATGCCGGTGCTTTGTATAGAAGTATATAGATAACTGTTATTATAAAGTTGACTCGGGGGATCATCAAGGGGCAATGCGCTTCTTAATTGTTATATTTATTGTTAACTGTGAACAGCTCTAATCATGGACGCATGGCGAATTCTAAGTATTATTCCTGTTCACTTTACTTATTGATTGGTTTGGACATTCTCTCAGAGGGGTCGAGAGGCTTCTTAATGTCATTTTTTCTTAATTATTAATTATTATGGTTGAACTGGACGTTGATAGAGACAGGCCTTTGTGTTAATTCATATTCTTACTTTAATATTTATATTATGGTGACTGAGACATTCTAGAGGGTTTTATGCTTTTTATAAACATTTATTAAACTGATTCTTAATTAATGAGAATTATTGGTGACTTGGATTACAGTCTAGGTTGGTATTGCCCCATATTCGCTGTTTAATTTCATCACAAATACTAATTCATTTAATTTTATAAATATTACCTTTTTCCTTAATTCTTAAATTTTTATGGGTTGACTGGGACAACCTTAGATTGGATTTGCGTCTTCTTACTGTCTATATCACTCCTCCATTATGTATTACTATATATATATATTAGTAGTTTATTTATATATATATATATATTATATATATATTTATTATATTATATTGTCATGATATATAATATATTATATACTATATATAATACTATATACAGTATTATGTAAAGTATATATATAATAGTATTACATATATACATGATATATCAAGAATATACGGGGTTCCAAGGAGTTGTCCAAAAGGGGAGGAGTTATTCTCATCGAAAGTCCGTGAGGGTGGCCAAATGCAAAAGGTAGAGAGGGTCTTTGGATCTTTGATTGTTCCCACACTCGCTGTTATCGTTTGAGCTGAAGACACCTTTCGATGTTAGCTGTCATGCTGTCATTCGCTTTATTCTGAACTGATAAGTCTCATTTAAAAATCATTCGTATTGTAAGAGCTTCGAGCCGGTAACATTTTCATTGTTAAGCTTCGGCTGAATTAATAGTTTAATATTCAGAATATTCTTTAATATATCAGTACATATATACTTCGCCTTTATCCACGCTTCTATACACTCGATGATCTTGACAATCGGAAAGTAGAAGCAGGGTCAACTATTTCGTTTTTGAAGCTTAGGAAACTCAAACTTTCTCTTTAATTTTTAAACACTAGTGTAATATCCACTATTTAACTAACTATTCTAGTTATCTGTGAAGACCTAAGGATTTCCAGAGTATACTCTCATTAAAGGATGTTCAACTTTTGCAGTGCACATTGAATTGAACTAGAATTGCACTGGCCATTTCAATTCTCTTAGAATTTCGTCAGTTGATTAATCTGAAGCTTTCTAAAATTGAAGCGTATTATGATGGTCTTTAATATTCAGTCATGAGACGATATGTGATCTCTATTCATAAATGATAAAGAACAAATGGTAAATTATCTCTTGAGTAAGTTTGGAGATTTAAAAGTTGTTATTTCTCTCTTAAAATTTAGTATACACACTAGTCGGTTAAATACTGGCGTTTAAAGTTTAATTTAGTATTGCGTAGTCGGTAAACTACGGCGTTTATAAGTTTAACATTCCTCGTGGAAATTTTTCGTAACTTCAACATTTATCTATTTTGTGTGTGTGTGATAGCAAAGTGTGCTTTTTAAATATTGCTGAGAAAGAAAATATTTCTCATTAAAAAATCCTTTCTCGAAAAAAAAAAAAAAGACTGATTAGTTTTGTTTGAACACACACATTATATATTCTGCAGAATTTTGCGCTTTGAAATAATCTGCGTTCGATTCGAAAATATTTTGCAGATTAGACTGTAATTAAAGATTTTTAAATATATAGTATATGATATACGATATATATACGATTATATATATTAAAATAATTCATATTCACTCATATATTATTCTGCTGCGTTTGAGGAGAAATAGACGGTCTCAGATATGTTTTTTGTAGTAAATTTTTTATTACTGTCAGATATTTATATATATATCTGGATTTGGTTCAATTATCGACAGTAGCAGCCTTTTTCAATATATTAAATATTTTTTTGCGGAAAAATATTTTGCGTTATAAAAAAAAATATATATATTTCGGCATATTAGTAATCTTTGCGTAATTATTTTCATTTATTGGGTATTATTTTGTGTGGGTTATTTATATTGTCCTTTCGAAAATCATGCTATTAATCTTAAAGGTGGTTGGTAAGATATGTGCGTTTGCTCATTAATAGTAGGATTTTTTTTGCGTTTTTGTTTTTTGCGTATTTTTTGCTTTTGCCGTTTTTTTTTCAAATATTATATTTTTATATAAAATTTTCTTTAGAAGATTGAAATACTTAAATTTTATAAATGTTTGTTGGAGGACAGTGTCAGGGAAAATTTTGGGAGGGAGGAATAACATCTCTCTCCAGAATTCAGAATTAGTCGATCTCACGAAAGAGGTTAATTCAAAACTGTCCCCTATTAAGCAGACTGAGAGCTGTTGATTAAAAGGAAATAACGCTCCTTTTCAATAAATCTTCGATCTTTCTGCACTGAAAGTCAGGTGAAGATACATACATCGTCTTTCCTAAGATATTGAAGGAATTAAATCAAATTTGGAGGAATTAAAAAACTTGATGCTCTGATGCGGAAGGTCATCACAAATCTTCCATTCTTCAGTTATGACTGCTTCATTTTGGACGAGGAAATAATTGAAGCGGTACATTTTACAGGAAATGAAAATTAAATCTGGCAATAGACAATAAGAATTGGCCCTCCCCCGCCTCCTGCAGCTTCAGAGGCCTCTCTTGAAGACGGAATACCACGTCAAGAGATGCAGAATATTATCAAAAATAGTTCATGCATCAAAGCAGGAAGTAAAAATCCTTGCAATAAAGTGTCAGAGTGTGGGGGTGAGGGGGACCTGCATCTTTTCCGTTCGTTTATTCTTCCTTTCAAAATGTTATGGGGCCAGAAAAGACATTTTCTTAGCGCTGCAAAATTGCAATGTGTATTTAAAGTCATTGTTATAGTATCGCTCAACAGATATTGTAGGCAATTTAACGTAATGGACTCGCAATTTGAAGTCGCTTTCGTAATATTAAAGAGCCTTTACTGTAGACGAATATATATATTGATTCTTGTTTCATAAAATCGATTCTGCGTCCTATTTTAGAAATATATCCTGGAGTCAAAATTACATCGGAAGTGAGAGCATTTATTCATGAGCTCAAGGAGTTTGGACTCGATTTTTTTGAAGAGCTTTCGGCGGGCTGTAAGCCATGAGTCATATATATCGTGACAAACTTCAACTGACTTTCTCTCGTTGACGCGTCAAAATTAACACCTAGGAGAATATCCTTCGTTAATATAAATTTGGCATTTGTAAATAATCAAGCTCTATGGAAAGGGGAGGAGCAAAACACAATCTGCCCTAAAAGGGATTTGAGCGTTAATCGTGCTCCTTATTGAGCAAAAATCGGCTAATCGTCACTTTTAACGCTTGTCTAAAGAGATAGTTCGAAATCTTCACCGTCAGAAAGATGGAAACAGAACGCAGTCAAAGAGTTGGAGATTTAAAAATATTCTTCTTAATCATTTTTTTTCGAAATGTAAATTTTGCAACAGAAAATCATCGTATTATTTCTTGTGAAGTATATTTTCTCCTGAAAGAGGAGAATCGCTGTAGAAAGAGCTGCGCATGTTGCTTCAGCTGCTTAAGCAGCAAGCTTTTCGCTAATAAATGTCCTGCCTAAGAGGTATGGACTTAGTCACCCATCCGGTAAATGTGAAAAATCCCACATAACGGCTCTATGTTTTCAAAATAGCAGAAACGTGTCCGGGTGGCTTTTTCGGAAGATAGATCGTCCGTCAACATCAGTCGCGAATGAGGCAAATGGTCAAGCCAGCGGCTTTCTAATCATGATTGTATAAATGCACATACAGCACCGCTCATCCTGGTCGAAAATATTCTGCCACTCTCAGTCTTAACATCAAAGGGAAATACAATAGTCTGTAATCGCGTGGCTTCTCGATTTCGTAGTCAGTCACGTATTTTCATAGGAGCATTCTTAAAAAATTGAATGAAATAGTCTTCTAGTCACAGAGCTCCAAATATTAAACAGTTTTTAGGAGAGAGTAAGAGTCCTTAATCGTGAGTCTCTTAATTTTAGACAAGATGGCATTTGTGTGGAGAAAATATCTAAGCCTTAATGTCCGTGATATATTGATTCGAAATAATACTAACAAATACCTGACGGAGGCTAGAAAATAATTACTCAAGAAATTGTTTTCATCTTCACCTTATGCAGATAGCCACTATCAAAATAATAATGTTGACAGGGTTCAAATATTCATGGGCTGCTGGGCATCGATCGCACTTCATTTATTAAAGTACAATTTTCACACAAACCGAGAGTTAGAAATGATTCGGTAGGCAGGTGAGACCTTAGAAACTTGTCATAGGCTTGCCTTTCGTGCTGTAACTATTTTTGTCACCTTACAAATGGAAAAAATCTTTGTGAAGAATTCTATCGCCGAAAAGCTGTCTAAAAAGTCATGACAGATTCAGTAGCTTCTCAAATTGAAATAGAAACCTATCAACTATTCCAAAGATCTGTCGCAGGAACCGTCGGAACATGTAATTAAATCTTGTAGTGAACACCGATACCTGTCACTATGATGACCACATCTTTACAGTACCAATACGAGTATTGATTTGGACTTGGCCTGGAGAACTCTAATAAATTAGAGTCTCTGGTATCATGAGGAGCGGGACAGGGTTCCATGACGAAATATTCATGTAAAGATTGAGGAAAAGGGATATGATTCCGAGACGGAAGGTACTACGTGGAACTTCCGTGGAAGAAATTCTTGAGCAGGTCCCATCAAATCATCACGTTGCTCTTGCAACGATGCAAAACGAGTCAAAAGAAATTGACCCCTGCTCAGGCTTAGCTTAACAAGTATGGCGAGGAGAATATTCGAAGATCTAAGAGAAGGTATTGTGAGGCTGTGGAGGGTGCATCCGAAAGATCATCAAAAATTCATTTGAAACTTGTTGAACCTGTAATCAAACAGGCCTTCAAGTGACGAAAAAATTCGTCCGTCTTTAACTGCAGGCTGAAATCAGGTGTAACCATTCACTTATCAGGCAATTCGTATCCAGGGGTAGATTAATTGTTCCTATTTAAATTAATTACTGTTTTCAGAAGAACAATTCATCGATTCCTGAGCGATATTTTCGAAAGCCTTCCTCAGATTCAAATTAAAGTTGAAGAGAACAGAAATACGCTTCTCGAGTTTTGCTGGAGGCTGAATGGCGAGTTACTTAACTTACCGTTATGCACCACCATACATCTTCGGTTGGCTGTCAGCACTATGGTTCTAAGGAGCTTTATACACCATTCACAGCCAAAAAAATACCCTCCTGACTCTGTACCTCTCTCTTCAAATGATCTGTACGATTGATGAATTTTTTGTACACTTCATTCGTCGAGACAAACTTCAAGATATTTTTCGAGAGGCACTCACGTATGAGTGAGGGGGCTTCAACTTGTGCTCGTGAAACTCAAATTGTCCAGATCTCAAAGAATATTCAAGAGGAGGAAAATTGCAACTGCATCAAAGTGATAAGAAGAGTATTAGGGTGATTATATAATTACCGTTAAGATAGTATGAGTCTTAGTGACTTTTCATTATATTGTCTCACCAAGGAGACAGCTCTTCGAGATCTCAAAAGTAGTGTCCTCCCTTTTACCACTGCAGAACATAACGAAAAAGTCTTCTTATGAAGCAGAAAGTATTAGAGATGAATTTGGTGGGACGATATAATCACTTCCGAAATCAAAAATTCATGGGTAGATAAGTTTGGAGCAAGGACCTTACTCTATACGAAGGATGCTCTCTTTTAGCAAGATCTTCATGTTGAGTCAAGTGACTCAATGATTTAGTATTCATATATTCTTGCGATGCAAGCGACTGTTGCTATGGTTCGTATGTATGTTTCGTAACTGCGCAGAGGGTCCCAAATCTTCTTTGGTCAAGGGAAAAATCGCTCCTGAAAAGGTATATAAGAAACGCTTCTGTTGGGAGTATGTTGTGTTTTTAGGCATTAAAGTGCTTACACAAAATGTAATGGACAGTGCTCGGGTGTCAAGTCAAGGAATGAAATATAAGTTCCGACTCGAGATAATCTTCATTGGATCCAAATAGATCTCGAAAGTTAAGCAAATGTATTCGTGAGGAAATGTGTGCTAAAATTATTTCGCAGCCATGTAGCTCTTGGCTCAAGAGGAATACGTTAAGTCAAAATTTCTATACTGTCAGAACAGAGATATTCTCACTACTGACCATCTTGACCCAGAGGTAATATCTTCAGGAATTTTCAAAGAACATGTCCTACTCGCACTAAAGTGCCAAAAGTGGCTTCTTAAATAAGTGTTTACTGGCATAGCAGACTGTAACTTGGAAAAGCATCTTCCATTTCTATGTTCTTTTGCTTTGTTCAAGGTGGCAATGAACTTCCCTGTAGTGAGGATTTTAGTCAAAATATACAACTTCACAAGCTATATCGATAGTAGCTTTGATTGATTCCAGTTTGGAGCTTGGTCAAGAGGTGGACAATTAATCATGTTTAAAAGCACGTCTGTATTGTCTACGACACATGTCAAAAAGAATCCGTTCTCGAAGAGCTTCCAATTTTTAAGAAGAAGATTAAAAATATCCTTCTTCACAGGCCAGTCCTGGATTGGTAAAATGAAATCTGAACTGTTCTTGATGAAAATAATCTTATCAGGAGCAAGGGTCGTTTGTCAAGATGCAATATAACATTTGACGGTAATTAATCCCATCTTGCTGTCAAAAGTTCAGCCACGTGTCTGCACACTGCAAGTATCAATTAGAGATGCTCATCATAGTGAAGCATCTAGGCTGACAAGCCATTCTTACAAATATTACGGCTCCAAGGCTTCTGGGTGACTTCAGCGCGTACCTCCGTAAAAATGTTTTTGCAGGAATGCATAGTCTGCAAAAAATTCAATAATTTTGCTTTTCGTTACCCACACTTCACCAATTATTCGAAAGACCAGGTGGAATTATTCAGGCCTTTTAAGCATGTAGGTGTTGACTACACCAAACATGGGTGGGTCAAAGTCAAAGGCTCTGAGGCTCAGCCTAAAAGATGTTCATAACTCATTTACACCTGCTTATATAGTTAGTGCAGGGTCTATTTAGACTTAGATGACATGCATCTAATCATTTATGCAATCGTTCAAGGATTTGTTAATCGTTTCGAAGTGCTGACTGCGTCTATAGTGACAACAACGCGCGCTCTTTCAATCAAGGAACTGACTTCTTAGGACTCTTCCTCGTGTCTTTAACCGTTAGTAGTTTTTTACGAAAAAATCAGCGTTTCGCATAAACTACAGGTCTGTATAGCCTTAATAGGAGCAGTGGGAACGGTTAATACGTGTGGAAAAGGATTGTCTATTCAAAACACTGACGTTCCTCGTTGAATTATTTTGACTTCATTACGATATTGTCGGATATTGCTGATGCTATTCACGTTCACTCACCTACACCATCAGTTTCAAATGAGATATTACTTGCTAACACGAATTCATCAAACCCTTGGTCAAAACCGCTAGCATTACGCGGAGCTTGGTCAATAATCAGTCTTCTTGAGTCAACTTCGGTAAGAATAGAGCTCGTAAGTCCTGAAATATTCTTCAGAAAAGTTCGAAGAATTTCGTACAAGGTGGTACAATGACCTTCTCAGTCTTAGAGAGACTGAAGAGATCTGCTACCAGTCGCTGATATAGTAAAAAGATGACTTGTTCTTATCAAAGTCCATAAAAGAACGTCTTACTGGCAGATGGGGATAGTCTTAGATCTTATAATCGGCACAATAAAGTCAGATCGGTGTACGTCAGGACACCTGGGGGACAACGTCACCTTGTATCCAGTCAAATATTTGTATCCGCAGAGCTTTTTTGACCATTGTGGTTCAAGCACCCTCATATTGTAAACACAGTCCTGTCCTTGCCAGCAATTCTCATAAATTCCTGAGGGTGAACCACCGCATCTACGTATGGACGATGCTGAAGTTCATCAATCGCACTGATAGAGATATCAAAATAGGTCGGCCTAAAGGAAAGCTGCGAAGCTGCAAGAAAAATATTCTGATGTAATGACTTCATCGAAGAATAGCATAATATTCTGCAGGCTGTTTTCAAAATAACTTCATCCAAGTATGTCCAAGTTCTGATTTGCCTATAGAGGCCAGAAGCCATCCCCCCGGGAGATATAAAAATTATAGTCAGAGTTGTCAAAAAAAGAGGTTATTTCTTGAACCTGCGGTTGCAAATGCATAAAAGTAGAGAGCGGTTTCTGGAATTTGAGTTTTCACTGCTGTTAGCTTTGAGCTGAAAACACCCTTTCGTTGTTAGCTTCATATGTCATCTCGCTTTTATCTTGAACCTGATAAGTTCTCATTTAAATCATTCGTTGTAAGGCTCGGCCGGTAACAATTTTCATTGTTAAGCTTCGTGCTGAATTAAAGTTGACATCATACTCTTTAATATTCAAATAATAATATTCAAATAAAGATCGTTCTGTATGTGGCATTTTAATTTTGAACATTGAAGCTAAAAACGGGTCAACTACTTCGTTTTGAGCCTGGGAAAACAAACTTTTCTCAACAGCTAAAATAACCTAGTGTAAATTCTCAAGCATTTCAACATAACTATCTAGTTATAGTGAAATAAGGCTTTCAGAGTATACTCTCTTATTTGCTAACTTGCGTGACATAATCCAACTATATTGGCACTGGCCAATATTCAATTCTTTTAGAATTTCGTCGTTCTTAATGAACTTTCTATAATTTGATGAGCGTATTATGCTGGTTTTTAATATTCTGATGAGCGTAATCTAAACTAGTCACAATAAAGATATAATTATAAATTTTCCTACCTTTCACCATATACTGTGAAGTGGGGTAAAGCCAGACAAATTAGAGGTTCCCAAATGCAAAGGATTGAAGACACACTTTTTTATACAAATATTATGTCTCTGCAAAATCATACAAGATTATGTTGAACCCGTTGAGCCTTTATTTACATATTAAATAGGAATACAATACGTCAAATTTAAATAAGAATTATATACCGTTTATAAATCGTACTGTAAATCCAGACAGCCCAATGAAATTACGCATAAAAAGTATCCATGCCGAAAGTGCATTAGTTCTTGGCTCTGAGTACTTTTTGTGCATAGGAATCCGAATTTGGAATTCGTTTTCGCCTATCACTTTGTTTTTGGGAAAATGAGTTTTGTGTATAATTTAAGGAATAAAAACTAAATAATTTCCAAATTATAAAAAACAATCTCTGCGATTAACGCTTTGTAATTGATCCATACCAATGCCGATTCGGTCTATGCACAAAAGGTTATCTTGCCGCTGGTCGTATCGAGCGATACTTTGTGTTCATAAATTCAGTTAATATAATTATACATTACCGATATATAATTTCCATTTATAAAGCGCGGTTTACTGATTACCTTCAGCAACGCAGTCCAGTGTTGCGAATCCCCCCTGATGAAGAGTAAAATCTTCTGTAGGGTACATTCATTTTAAATTTCATTTGATTTCAATTTAATTGTTTATAAATTTTCAGGGTTCCAGAGACACTATATATTCTGAGAACTGTAATAAGCTATACATCCATTAGTGTCTATAAGAGCTTTGTAAAATGTGTAACGTTATCATCTCCCCAGACTGCTGATAGTGTAAAAAGTTTAGTAAATCTGTAATTGTGTGTGTTATAAGAATAGTAATATAAATTGATGGAGTTAAGGTAGTGAGAAGTCAAGGCTAAAATCCATGCGTCACTTCTCACATTAAACAAATCATTTAGTCACCTGTATTTCAATGTCAAAAGATTCAAGTCGCTGTCAAGATGGCTAAAGGAACACAGAAGCAATTGGCCATTCAGTGTTCCAATGGTTTGGAAGGAACCTCAAGATCACACAACAGAGACTGTTACTTTGCTTGCGTGATATAAAATGATATTAAATTTTATGTAATCATTTATGATTTTGATGCTCATTAATAATAACAGCAATATAAAAAAAATGTACTGATATATAACACCTTTTAAAATACACCTTTTATAAGCTGTAATATTGAAGTCTATAAACTTTGATTTCTTTCTTCTTGCTAGAAAGTGCACAGCAAGAAGGATGTAAGTGAGATGTAGAAATCTGTTAATTTGCTATACTTGACTTGAGATCAGCTATGTTGGGCTATAAACGTAAACTACCGTGCCCCATTCAAGAAAGCAGATCCACCTTCTGGAACCCTAAAGAGATGCATTCTAACCTCTGCATCAGAGGAGCTATCCAATGACTGAACTGCTAGTAGTGGTCAGCGTGTGCTGGTGTGTTAAGTAAAATCTTGTGTGTGAGATAGTGTATAAAGTGAATATAGGTATACCAAGAATGGAATCAGAGCTGTATGCCTAGGTGCTTTTCAAAGTTACAGAGGTGTCGCGGATTGTATAAGTATAATTGTACGAGTGTGTGGTTATTTAAAAAGTTGGTAAAATGCGATATCTGTACGTTCCTAATTATCAAAGTAACACAAAGAATCAAAAAGTGCAGGAACGACATTGTGCTTCATAATCGCTCTGTTATAATAAAGTGGTATTCATAGTTAGCTTAATAGATAAAGGAGTGTGAGTGATACAAATTTAATTGATATTGTCGAATGCAGATGCTTTGTACTGTGTGAGCCGATAGTAGATCAGTGTTGCGAATAGTTTTGAGTTAGAGTTGTTGAGCTTGTGTGTGTGCGGTTGTGCGATGATCAGTAGCGAGTGTCTATGAGTGTGTATTGAGAGATGAGTCTGTGATCTACACTTTGAGATACATTCTCATTTCACAATTTTCTTGCC